>WNWK01003886.1:0-153518 GCA_009830355.1 Cherax destructor
CATTTATGAAGGGATTCAGGAAACCGGCAGGCCGGACTTGAGTTCTGGAGATGGGAAGTACAGTGCCGGCACTCTGAAGGAGGGTGTAAATGTTGCAGTTTTATAACTGTAGTGTAAAGCACCCTTCTGGCAAGACAGTGATAGAGTGAATGATGATGAAAGTTTTTCTTTTCGGGCCACCCTGCCTTGGTGGGAATCGGCCGATGTGTTAATAAAAAAATATATATATATATATATATATATATATATATATATATATATATATATATATATATATATATATATAAAAAAATTTTTATATATATATATATATATATATATATATATATATATATATATATATATATATATATATATATATATATATATATATATATATATATATATATATATATATATATATATATATATATATATATATATATTAATATATATATTAATATATATATATATTAATATATATATTAATATATATATATATATATTAATATATATATTAATATATATATATATATTAATATATATATATAATATATATATATATATATATATATATATTAATATATATATATATATTAATATATATATATATATAATATATATATATATATATTAATATATATATATATATATATAATATATATATATATATATATATAAATATATATATATATATATATATATTATATATATATATATATATATATATAATATATATATATATTAATATATATATATATATATATATATATATAATAATATATATATATATATAATATATATATATATATATATTAATATATATATATATATATATATTATATATATATATATATATATATATATATATATATATATATATTAATATATATATATATATATATATTAATATATATATATATATATATATATATATTAATATATATATATATCTATCTTGGATGCTGTGGCAATCTTGTTTTATTACGACTTAACCCTTAACCACTGAGCTGTTGAAGGCCCCGAAATTAAATGTTCCTTTTGTTTTGCAGTTTTTAAAAATATTATCTCTGAATAAAAGATTATATCTTGCTAGAGGTAATAAGACTAAACAGTGAAATTGGTCCAGTGCTTATGGAATTACAAAGGCACATAAGTAATTGAAGATAAGAATAAGAGAATAAGAATAAAAAACTTATTTCAGCATAATACGTGTTTGTACAAAGGAGTATAACAATTGAGTGTACAGTCATACCTCGGTTAACGATACTAATCCGTCAGAGAGGGCATATCTTTAACCGAAACAATCGTTAACCAAATCAATTTTCCCTATAAGAAATAATGGAAATAAAATTAATCCGTCCAAGACTTTCAAAAGTAGTAAAATAAAATATTTTTTTAGAACTTTTTGACATTAAATAATACACAATTTAATGAACAATAAATAAATACACATGTAAATATAGTACAATAACATGTCACTTACATTTATTGAAGAGTTGTTGATGTGTGGAGGACGGGAGGAGGAGAAAGGATGTAGTAACAAAAAAGGCACAATACCGTGACTGGAACAATACACACACAACCCGCACTACTACCTTTACTACTACCACTACTACCACTACTCCTACATTTCCCCACTCTCTTGTACCCTCCCCTGTCTGCCTGCCTATAAATACCCTTCCTCTGTCTCTGTGTGTTAGTGTGACTTTGTAAATGGTCCAAGTCGGGCCGAAACGTCGTCGTAAGCTCCTCTCTTTTATATGTGCGGGTTGTGTGTGTAAAGGATGTAGTATAGTAGCTAGTGTTTGGAAGGGGAATCCCCTTCCATTAACACTGCAGGTGGCAAGTTCTTTTCTGGGGTTACTGGCCTTTTTCTTTTAATGCCACACTCCCTGCATGCCCTACACTCCTGCATGCCTGCTAACTGCCTCACTCCCATGCCTGCACCTGCCTGCTCACTCCCTGCATGCCTGCACACTCCCTGCATGCCTGCTACACTCCCCTGCATGCCTGCTACACCTCCCTGCATGCCTGCTACACTCCCTGCATGCCTGCTACACTCCTGCATGCCTGCTACACTCCTGCATGCCTGCTACATCCTCCCTGCATGCCTGCTACACTCCCTGCATGCCTGCTACACTCCCTGCATGCCTGCTACACTCCCTGCATGCCTGCTGACACTCCCTCATGCCTGCTACACTCCCTGCATGCCTGCTACACTCCCTGCATGCCTGCTACACTCCCTGCATGCCTGCTACACTCCCTGCATGCCTGCTACACTCCTGCATGCCTGCTAACTGCCACACTCCCTGCATGCCTGCTACACTCCCTGCATGCCTGCTACACTCCCTGCATGCCTGCTACACTCCCTGCATGCCTGCTACACTCCCTGCATGCCTGCTACACTCCCTGCATGCCTGCTACACTCCTGCATGCCTGCTACACTCCTCATGCCATGCCTGCTACACTCCTGCATGCCTACTCTATGCACTCCCTGCATGCCTGCTCACACTCCCTGCATGCCTGCTACACTCCCTGCATGCCTGCTACACTCCCTGCATGCCTGCTACACTCCTGCATGCCTGCTACACTCCCTGCATGCCTGCTACACTCCCTGCATGCCTGCTACCTCCTGCATGCCTGCTACACTCCCTGCATGCCTGCTACACTCCCTGCATGCTCACTGCATGCTTACACTCCCTGCATGCCTGCACACTCCTGCATGCCTGCTACACTCCCTGCATGCCTGCTACACTCCCTGCATGCCTGCTACACTCCCTGCATGCCTGCTACACTCCCTGCATGCCTGCTCACTCCCTGCATGCCTGCTACACTCCCTGCATGCCTGCTACACTCCTGCATGCCTGCTACACTCCTGCATGCCTGCTACACTCCTGCATGCCTGCTACACTCCCTGCATGCCTGCTACACTCCCTGCATGCCTGCTACACTCCTGCATGCCTGCTACACTCCCTGCATGCCTGCTACACTCCCTGCATGCCTGCTACACTCCCTGCATGCCTGCTACACTCCCTGCATGCCTGCTACACTCCCTGCATGCCTGCTACACTCCTGCATGCCTGCTACACTCCCTGCATGCCTGCTACACTCCTGCATGCCTGCTACACTCCCTGCATGCCTGCTACACTCCCTGCATGCCTGCTACACTCCCTGCATGCCTGCTACACTCCCTGCATGCCTGCTACACTCCCTGCATGCCTGCTGACACTCCCTGCATGCCTGCTACACTCCCTGCATGCCTGCTACACTCCTGCATGCCTGCTACACTCCCTGCATGCCTGCTACCTCCTGCATGCCTGCTACACTCCCTGCATGCCTGCTACATCCTGCATGCTGCCACTCCCTGCATGCCTGCTACACTCCCTGCATGCCTGCTACACTCCCTGCATGCCTGCTACACTCCCTGCATGCCTGCTACACTCCCTGCATGCCTGCTACACTCCCTGCATGCCTGCTACACTCCCTGCATGCCTGCTACACTCCCTGCATGCCTGCTACACTCCCTGCATGCCTGCTACACTCTCTGCATGCCTGCTACACTCTCTGCATGCCTGCTACACTCTCTGCATGCCTGCTACACTCCCTGCATGAATGCTACACTCCCTGCATGAATGCTACACTCTTTATCACAGGGCTGGCACTAGGAGCTTTCTTTGGACCCATGGTAGCTTATTTAGCAGTTGCAAGCACTAAAAACAGTGGAATAATGACAATATACTGGTATAAATGCTTGGGTGGAGTGGGTGGTGGTCTCTCTCGCTTGTAAACAATAGCACACTGATGCTCCCTGGAGTGTGCGCTCAGCTGGGCGCCACGCGGACACGTCTGGTACGAATGTCGTTAACCGAAGCAAACATCGTTAACCGCAATCATTTTTTTTACGTCAAAAATATCGTTAACTGAAATTATCGTTATCCGACAACATAGTTAACCGAGGTATGACTGTACATGCCAAAAACCGTTTTATATGCAGAGCATTTTGGGCAAACTTAAGACTAACTTAAGATTAATAAGGCAATAACAGTGCAATAAATTTGTACATATGGTCATTAGATGAGTTTACAATGAATACAAAAGAATTTAATATTCTTTTAGTTCATGCTATATGGTTTTAATAGGTTTGGTAGAGAGGAATTACTGTTTTGATTAGTATTAACCTAAGACGGACACAATGGAATGATTAACATTTGAGAAGATTACAGATATTGAGAGTAAGTATATATTGATTATAGTGTTTTACCTATGTTCTTGATATTGAGCAAATGCATATATAGTTTTTACATATGTTTTTATGATGGGCTGGGATAGGCTAAGGAGATAGTGTTTTTTAACTGTAGTTTTAAAAATGCTAGTTGAGTCAGGGGTTCTGGAGATTTCTGGCAGAGTTTTCCAGATTTTGGGCCCTTTTATGTACATTGAGATTTTGAAAAGATTTAGACTGACACGGAGAATGTCAGAGATTTTTGTACCTAGTGTTATGTCTATGGGTCCTATTGCAACTGTCAAGAAAGTGCTTCAGGTCGTGATTAATATTAAAATTGATTGTTCTGTAAATGTATGTTGCACAGTAGTACGAGTGAATGTTTGTATAGTGAGTAGGTTTAGGTCTTTGAAGAGGGGAAGGGATGGTTGTCTAGCAGTGGATTGTGTGATCATTTGCACTGCCGCTTTATGTTGGGTTATTATTGGCTTTAGGTGATTTGTCGTTGTGGAACCCAGGCACAAATAGCATAGGTGAGGTAGGGGTTGATCAGTGAATAGAATATTGTAAGTAGTGTTGTTTGTGGTATATAGTAATGTATCTTTTGAGAGGATGCCAACTGTTTAAGATACTTTTTTTTGTGTTGGATATGGGGGTTGAATTTCATGTTGCTGTCAAGGTACAGACCCAGGAATTTTCCCTCATTAGCAATAAGGATGTTGTTAAGCATACTGTTTAGTTGGATCTCACTTGCTCTACTTCCAAACATAATGTAGAAAATTTTGTCAGTATTAAGTGAAGGCTTATTGATTAATGGTATATACTAGAACTTGGTTTTCTATGTCTAATGGGTATGTTACTTGTTTTCTGTTCCTGAAAATAACATCTTATGCCATTTTTATAATACCAGCCACTTCTCATTACTAGTTTTCTTATGCACCGTTTGATGATTATGGTTAAAAAACAAAATTGTGCAGTTACTATAAATGCTACTGATTTAGCAGTTGCTTCAAAAGGCAATCCAAGTGAGAGAATTATTATTTAGTTTAAAATATGCACTGCTTTATTTAAATAATCTATACAGTTGAACCCCGGTTTTCGTCTTTAATCCGTTCCAGAAGGTTAGCCGGAAACCAATTTCTACGAAAACTGAAGTAATATTTCCCATAAGAAATGTAAATCCAATTAATCCGTTCCAGACACCCAAAAATATTAACAAAAATAAATTTTATAGAGAATAACTATAGTTTTACATACAGAAAACAATGAGAAATATAAATATAAAGCACTAATGAAATGAATAAATGCACCATACCATGGGTGGGGTTCGAACCCGCGGTCAGTGTGTTTCAAAACCCCCAGACCGTCACATAAGCCACTGGGCCAGCTAGCTTCAATAAGATTCATCCAAACTGGAGTTTTGAGAGACTGACCGCGGGTTTGAACCCCACCCGTGGTATAGTTTGTTTGCAATCCTGTCATTACGATTTCGTGAGTCATGGATAAATGAACATTTAACATCACTTTTACTTTTATTGAAGACTCTTGTTGGTGTATGGAAGACGGCGAGGAGGGGAGAAGGAAGAGAGGTTATTGTTTGGAAGGGGAATCCCCCTCCATAAGGACTTCAGGTATCAAAGCCCTATCCGGGGTTACTTCCTTTCTTTGTCTTTTACTGGTACTAGGACCAGCTTGAGTTACTGTACCCCTGTCGCACAAAGAGTATGTCCAGAGAGGCCTGTTTCTGGCGTCTCGATTTGCCTAAAATGGGACACGGCATTGTCATCGAATATGCTGCTGACACAGCTTGCAACAGCTTTGTTAGGGTGATATTTCTCCACAAAACTTTGCACCTCACTCCACTTTGCACAAATGTCCTTAATTGCTGAAAAAGGCACATTCTCCCCTCTCTCTTCCTCCTCCTCTGAAGCAATTTCCTCAACTAAGGTCTGTTGCTGTTCCAGATGAAGGTCTTGCAGCTCTTCAGTGGTTAGCTCTTCCCTGTGGTCATCCACCAACTCTTCCACATTCTGGCCACTCACCTCCAACTCCAATGACTTCCCCAAAGACACATTAGATTCCAAAACAGGCTTAGGGTCATCAGGGTCAGCCTCAAACCCTTCAAAATCATTCTAGAGGACACACACTGGCCACAATTTTCTCCAAGAGGAGTTAATCGTCCTGTAAATCACTCCCTGCCAAGCCTTATCTATAAGGCATATGAAATTGAGATTGAAGCGATTCCTCCAGAACTTTCTTAGGGTTAATTCAGTGTCCGAGGTCACTTCAAAGTACAGTGGACCCTCGGTTAGCGGCCGTAATCCGTTCCAGGAGCTAGGCCTTTAACCGAATTAATATTCCCCATAAGAATTAATGTAAATGCAATTAATCCATTCCAGACAAAAATATTCACAAAAAAAAAATTTTTTTTTTTTAACAATTAAATCAGTATTACATACCTTTATTGAAGACTAATGCTGGCTTCTGGAAGATAGGGAGGAGGAAATAGGGAGGATGCCGCACACATCAGTCCACTATCACCCAGGATGCCACCCACACCAGTCCACTAACACTCAGGATACCACCTACACAAGTCCACTAACACCCAGGATGTCACCCACATGAGTCAACTAATACCCAGGATGCCACCCACACCAGTCCACTAAAACCCAGGATGCCACCCACACCAGTCCACTAACACCCAGGATGCCACCCACACCAGTCTGAACTTGCAGCCTCACCATGCCTTACAACACTGTGTATGCCACTGTGCTTCTTAAATCTCTCAAACCAGCCTTTGCTGGCCCTAAATTCACTACCAGCAGCACTTGTTCCAGGAGTTTTCTTCACAAGATCTTCATGCAAATGCCTTGCCTTCTCACAAATAACAGACTCCACTACACTGTCTCCCACTATTTGTTTTTTTTTAATCCACAATAATAATAACTTTTCCATTTATTCCATTATTGGTGACCTTTGTTTCGTAAGCACATTTACTCCTTTGGCAACATCAGCCTCCTTGATCTGTTCTTTCTTTGACAGGATGGTTGTAATTGTTGATTTGTTTTTCCCAAACATCCTGGCAAGTTCAAGCACCCGCATACCACTCTCATATTTCTCAATCACTTCTCTCTTAAATTCTATGGTATTTCTCACTCTCTTTGCCACAGGAACTTTACTAGGAACTTTCTTAGGAGCCATGGTTACTTATTTCGCAGTTGCACTGGCAAAAAACAGTGGAAAACAAGCGAAATGTTTGTATGGATGAGCAGAAGCTTCCTTACGTACCGAGAGAGACAAACAAACTGAAGCGCAAGCGTCCCCAGCCGGCGGGTTGACACGTCCAATACGGCCGCTAACTGGAATAACGGCCACTAACCGGGAGCCGTAAAACCGGCCGCTAACCGAGGGTCCACTGTACCTTTGAAACATTGCTTTGGTGTAGAGTTTTTTGAAGTTAGAAATGACCTGCTGGTCCATGGACTGGATGGGAGGAGTGGTATTAGGGGGCAAGAACTTCACTGTGATGAAACTAAACTCCCCCCAAAAATTGGTCTTCCAAGTCTGGAAGAAGAGCAGGAGCATTGTCCATTACCTGGAGGCACTCGAGTGGTAATTTATTTTGCAGGAGGTATTTATCCACACTCGGGTCAAACACTTCATTGACCCACTCAATGAAAATTTGCCTCATAATTTACTCTTGATGATGATGTTTTTCTTGAACACACTGGGATTTTCAGAGTGATACACCAGTAAAGGCTTCACTTTGAAATCCTCACTAGCATTACCACAGAACAAAAGAGTTAGCCTATCCTTCAAAGGCTTGTGTCCTGGCAGTACCTTTTCCTCCTGCGTGATGTAGGTCCTCTGGCATTTTCTTCCAAAAGAGGCCTGTTTTGTCACAATTGAAGACTTGTTGGGGGAGGAATTCTTCAGCCTCTACGTACTCCTTGAATTCATCAACAAATTCTTCGGCCCCACATTTGTCCAAACTTGCAGCCTCGCCATGTCTTAACACACTGTGTATGCCACTTCGCTTCTGGAATCTGCTGAACCAGCCTTTGCTGGCCTTAAATTCACTAACAGCAGCAATCGTTCCAGGCATTTTCTTTACGAGATTCGCATGCAACTGCCTTGCCTTTTTACAAATTATCGCCTCCACAACACTATCTCCCGCTAACTGTTTTTGGTTGATCCACACCAACAACAACTTCTCAACATCTTCGATTGTTTGCTATCTCTTTCGTTAGCACATGTACCCCTTTCACAACATCAGCTTCCTTGATTTCTTTTTTCTTCGCCAGGATGGAAATGATCGTTGATTTGGACTTCCCATACATCCTGACGAGCTCGGCCACACGTATGCCACTTTTGTATTTTTCTACGAGTTCTTTCTTGAATTCTATCGGGTTTCTCACCTTCTTTACCAAAGGGCTGGCACTCGGAACTTTCTTTGGCCCCATGGTGGCTTATTTAGCAGTCACAAGCACAAAAAACAATGGATTATTATGAAATGTTTTGGATGAACGCATGGAGTAATGCTCACTGAACGAGTAACAAAGGCAGACTGAGTCACAAACGTATGAGGGGCCATGTTCTGTGGGCAGGCGGATGCTTCTGGTAAGGACAATTTCCAAGCGGGTGTACGAAAACAGGGAAAATTTCACCAAAAAAAGTGGTCGAAAACTGAATTGTATGATAACCGGACCGGACGAAAACCGGGGTTCCACTGTACTATTCATATTTTGACGAGTTTCAACATTGTACATTAAACTGTTAATACAATCCATACTATTGTCCAATAATGTAAGTGCCCCCAATTTTTTCATTAATAATTTGTTCTTTTGCTTTCTGTTATTGATATTTTGTTTCATGGGACACTTCATTTCTTGCTTTTATTTCATATTTTCCATATCTATACTATAGTTTGTGTACTAGACTGGATATTAATATCCAGCATGGTCTCTTAACTAACATTGCTAAATATGACCAATTTTATTGTATGTCTGTGATAACATAATTTTAAACTAGTGATATTGAACATTGTATATGGTGTGAAGAAGGAATTTAAGCAATATATTTTCTTTGTCTCTAAATTGCAGAGCCATTGAAAACAGTGAGTGGCTGAACCAACTAGAATCTCTTCTTCAGGTTTCTGGGGCCATAGTAGATCTTATAGACCTGCTTGGTGCATCCGTTATGGTGCTGTTGGAAGATGGGTGGGATTTCACTGCTCAAGTAAGGATAAAAATAAATGATGTACAGTTAAAAGTATGAAATAGGGCTCTGGTTTGTGTGCAGGGGCTTTGGTGGTAAACCTAGAATATGGTCAACACATTTACAACTAATATTCTACTCTGTAGGTCCATTAGGGACTATCATACACTTCTTCATTCAGTAATAGCTGCTTTTGCCTGCATTTCACAAGCCTGAGCCTATATGCATTGGTTGTAGGTCTCTTGCAGTCTGTATTGACTATGACAGCCAGTAAAATTCAGAACATGGTCATCTACAGCAGTATACCTAGTTCCCCAACACTGCCAAGACTTTTCTGATCTGAGACTTGGCTGATTTAATACTTATACATGGGGAAGTGGAATAAGAATCATTCCATGCGTGTTGTAAAAGTCAACTAAAATGCCGGAAGCAATGGGCTAGTAACTCCTTTTTCCATATAGCCTACTAAAAAGAAAAAGAAGAAAACCGTCAAAGTGGGATGTTTGAATGTGCGTGGTTGTAGTGCGAATGATAAGAAAGAGATGATTGTGGATGTTATGAATGAAAAGAAGCTAGATATCCTGGCTCTAAGTGAAACAAAGCTGAAGGGGGTAGGAGAGATTCAGTGGGGAGAAATAAATGGGATTAGGTAAGGGGATTCTAATAGTTAGAGCTAAGGAAGGAGTAGTAATAATGTTGAAGGATAAGTTATGGTAGGAAAAGAAGGAATAAAAATGTATAAATTCAAGGATTATGTGGAGTAAAATAAGGGTTGGATGTGAAAAGTGGGTTATAGTGTTTATGCACCTGGTGAAGAGAAGTGTAGAGAGAGAGAGAGATTTTTGGGAAATGTTGAGTGAGTGCGTGGGGAGTTTTGAACCAAGTGAAAGAGTACTAGTGGTTGGGGATCTCAGTGCTAAAGTGGGTAAAAATGTTGTAGAGGGAGTAGTAGGTAAATTTGAGGTGCCAGGGGTAAATGAAAATGGGGAACCTTTAATTGAACTATGTATAGAAAGAGGTTTGGTAATAAGTAATACATATTTTATGAAAAAAGAGGATAAGTAAGTACAATGCCTGCACTTTAAAGGAGGGGTTTAGGATATTGGCAGTTTGGAGGGATGTCTAAACTGTCGTATCTGAGCGCCTCTGCAAAGACAGTGATTATGTATGAGTGATGGTGAAAGTGTTGAATGATGAAAGTTTTTTCTTTCTTTTTGGTTCACACTGCCTCGGTGGGAAACGGCCGATGTGTTAAAAAAAAAAATAGGGATTACTGTCATATTGCCATTAGTTTTGTCTGGCTCATGCTAGATGATGTTTGCTGTGGGCTTCTAGTTGATACACAAAGCTCAGGTCATGGTAAGTTTGAACTTGTGCTCTAAATGGCAGGGACTCAGTGGTTCACACTGAGTCATATAGGTATGAACTAAGGTTTATGGAGAGTTATGATTCTAATAATTTTGTCACTTGCTATAGTTCACAGGTACTTGCTGCCCTTCTTGATTCCCAGCATTCCTTACCATTTCTGATGAAGATTCCATGTTTTGAGGTATGAAGATGCATTTCTGTATCAGGAGCCTGGTAAACTGCAGAATATCAGGGGCCTGGAAGTCCACATAGATTCTCCTTCCCCAGTTGTTTTATTTCCCATTTAAGTGACTGTGTCAAGAGTTGAAACTGACCTCAGGAGGCCTGTGGGTGTAACAAAAAAGCATTGGCTAGTGAAGAAGAGCCACAGAAAGCCATTACTGAGTGAAGCAAACTGAGAATCCCTACCAGGCCTAGAGAAGAGTATTATATTGGGTGTAAATATGAGTTGGTTGTGTTCCAAGTGAGCCTCCAGGCTCCTCTGCAGAATGTATTTTTCATACCTCAAAACTTTTATTACTTACTTTTTTGAAGCTCCATTGGCAATACATGCTTGTTACAATTCATGTTGTGGGATACACACACTAGAGAATATGTATTATTAATTCTGTATACAATAAATTTGTTTATTACAAATCCATTTTTCATTATTAATTAGATTATGTATTATAGCATATTGGCAGTACAATGCCTTGCATTTCCTTTATATCATTCTCCTTTCAGAGCTGTTTTTTATGGAATTAGTTATTAATTTAATAATAGTCATGTCTAGTGTCTGATAGGGGTGCAAGGTAATTGTTATAATCCAGGTTTTGCAATGTTTTAAATGTCATTAAGAGGTTTAATTTACATGTATGACAAATGTATCTAATAAAAGAGAGTACAGTATATAATGTATTAAATTATCATATACAGGTAACTAGCATAGCCCAGCTGTGCCTTGACCCATATTACCGAACTATTGAGGGGTTTCGAGTTTTGGTGGAAAAAGAATGGCTTGCATTTGGTCACAGGTTTAACCACCGATCAAATATCCTCCAGGGATCTCAAGCAAGTGGTTTTGCTCCCATCTTTCTACAATTTCTTGATGCTGTTCACCAAGTATGTCATCACTATTGATCTTACTTTTGAAAAAAGTACTGTAACTTTTTTTTTGTAACATTGTTGCTCATTGTGATAATCCACTACCTGTAGTGTTGTCATTATTCATCATTACAATGCCATGATAAATATGATCATGAAATGCTTTTCTTGCACAATATTACCATTAATAAAAGAGAAAACAGGGAAACCAGGAGCTAAGAGTAAAAAAAAAAAATGGACATGGATATACTGTATACCAAAAGGGGAAAAATATGACAGTCATGTTCATGAGGTACCTTTATTTGTTATTAATTTCCAAATTAAAATAACATTTTTACAGATTCAACGCCAATTTCCATTGTCGTTTGAGTTCAATGAGTACTATCTCTGCTTCCTGGCTTACCACTATGTTTCTGCACGTTTCCGCACTTTCCTGAGTGATTCAGAATTGGAGAGAGCAGAGTTAGGAATCATGGTGGAAGAAGACAAAAGAGGCTCCTTGTCTCGGCACCATAAAGGTCTGGAAGCAGCACAAGATGATGATATATATCCGGGAGGTATTTAACTGACCCCTTTTGTAGTAACCTTAGTGCAAACAATGGTCAGCCATAGTAATTCAAGCAGAATTCCATGAATATTTATTGTAAAAATGGTCAATATTTGTTACATGAGCATTTGGAAGAAGTTTAAGCTGCTGAAAAATGAAATTTGAGTTAACCACAATAGGAAATTAGTTCACCCAAAGCTTACCATTCAGTAATGTAATTACGTCTGAACTAAGTGGTTCACATGTACATAACATAATTACAGTGGAACCTCGGTTTTTGTAAGCCCCAGTTTTCGTAGCATTTGATTTTTGACGACTTTTTCCGTTGAAATTTTGTCCCAGTTTTCGTACATCACCTCTGTTTTCGTAGAGTTGAATATGGTCCGTACCAAATGCTTCAACCTGCCCGCCCATGTCACTCGGCCAGTCAAGCACCGAGTGACTCGGTCTGCCTTTATCGTTGAGTGAGCATCACCCCGGGCGTTCATCCGAAACATTTCTTAATAATCCATTGTTTTTTGTGCTTGTTTATTGAGTGTGACTGCTAAATAAGCCACCATGGGGCCAAAGAAAGTTTTGAGTGACAGCCCTTTGATAAAGAAGGTGAGAAACATGATAGAATTCAAGGGGGAAGTCCATGGGGTTGGATGTGAGTGGCCAGGATGTGGAAGAGTTGGTGGATGACCACAGGGAAGAGCTAACCACTGAAGAGCTGCAAGACCTTCAACTGGAACAGCAACAGACGGCAGCTGAGGAAATTGCTTCAGAGGAGGAGGAAGAGAGAGGGGAGAATGTGCCGCCTTCAGTGATTAAGGACACGTGTGCAAAGTGGAGTGAGTTGCAAAGTTTTGTGGAGAAATATCACCCTAACAAAGCTGTTGCAAGCTGTGTCTGCAACATGTTCAATGACAATGCCTTGTCCCATTTTAGGCAAATCTTAGAGATGCCAGAAACAGAGCTCTCTGGACAGATTTTGTGTGCGACAGGGGTACAGTGACTCGCAAGCTGGTCCTAGTGCCAGTAAAAGACAAAGAAGGGAAGTAACCCCGGATAGGGCCTTGATACCTGAAGTCCTTATGGAAGAGGATTCCCCTTCCAAACAATAACCTCTCCTCCCTCTCCCCTCCTCGCCGTCTTCCGTACGCCAACAAGAGTCTTCAATAAAGGTAAAAGTGATGTTAAATGTTCATTTATCCATTTCATTAGTCATTTATATTTATTTCCCATTGTTTTCTGTATGTAAAACTATAGTTATTATCTATAAAATTTATTTTTTGTTAATATTTTTGGGTGTCTGGAACGGATTAATTGGATTTTACGTACATTATTTCTTATGGGAAATATTGCTTCAGTTTTCATCAGACTTTCTGGAATAACTTAATCACGAAAACCAAGGTTCCACTTTATTACAAAAACAGTCCTCCAATCTTAAATTTTATTATAAATGATGGTAAATGTGTTTTCCTTTGGGTCATCCTGCCTTTGTGGGAAATGGTCAGCCTGTTTAAAGACTTTATTACTCTGTACTGCATGTGTGTATTTGCAAGATAGAAAAAAGGAAAAAACGTATGAACCCTTTCACTGTCTCTTGCATAGCTCGTCAGTGTCGCTCACCCAGATCAGTGTCTTGAGCTCATTTCCCTTAAATAAGCTTGAGTGGTAAATTTTGGCTTCGATATGAAAGAATGGGTTTGTGAAGTGAGTGTGCACAGTATAAAAAAAATCCTGCCCCATGCAGTGCATGATGAAAAAAGCAAACCTCTGAACTTGTAGTTAGTTTAAAATACAGGTCGGCCATCACTAATCCGGCATCATTGGGACCTGTAGTGTGCCAGATTACAGTGTGGTTAGGTTAGAATACACTTAATTAACCTATCAATAGAGAGACTTTCTGCTACATCTTCCTCATTTTCATCACTGCTTTCTCCTCCACTGGCTTGCTGCTGTGGATTTACAACCATCTGCACAATTTCTGAGTCAGTATAATTATGAAATTTGAAATTATGCTAGCCGAAATTAGTGCTGGATTACTGATGGAACCGGATAACTGATTGCCGGATTATTGATGGCCGACCTGTACTGAATTTAAGTGTTTTCTAGGATGGGTTTTATGGACATACTACTGAAGTAGAGATAATTTTGGTCAGTTCCAGACTGGAAGTAGCTTGAAATAGAACTCAAAATGGTGGAAATGTTAATTTTTTGATGACTTTCCTGAGGAAGGGTAAGGCCTCCCAATTTGTCTGAGTTTTTACTAGGTCTGCTTCAATTATCGAGATGCCTTAAACCATGACCAATCATTCTCTTGGTTAAGTTTTATTATCTAAGAAATAGGGTAAAACTTCAATATTTTTTGTGATGGATTCAAAATGGAGGTCAAGTGTAATATTGGAGAGGCCTAGGGACATGATCAGTGAACAGGGGAAAGGTTGCTTTTTGGCTGGAAAGTTTACAGTGTTTATTTTGAACTCTTCAAATTCGAATTTCTTTTAATTTTTGTGTAAAATTAGACAAATTGCTAACTTCCGTGCACATTATAGGTTCCTTGTATTCAGTCAATAGAACAGTACGGCCAAATTGCCAACTTCTGTGCACACTATAGTTTTCTCGTATTCACTCAATAAAACGGAAGGCATACTAGTGAAATAGCTAGAAATTGGGTCAGCTTGAGCATTGGAGTTAGCTTCAAATAGGACTCAGTGAAATTGCCGATGTGTACATTGCAGCCAGACTGCAAACTTTGCGCTCCATAAGTTTTCCCATCAAGTTTTGCGTTTTTGGTGTCATTACCTCCAGAAAAGATTCTCTACCATTTAAGAGATTTTTTTTATTATTATTAATCATGACACTGTCAGCACCTTGTTTCAGGGATCGTAACAGTGAAAGGGTTAAATGAGCATTTAACCTTTAATATGTCTGTCATTTGTGAATATAAATGCTGCTGCAATATATTGATTCTCAAAAAAAAAAAAAATTACATCTGTTGAAAGTTGCCCTATACCTTATATCAGCTGCAGTTTCTGTGAGGTGAGTTATACAGATATTTGCAATAAGGAATGCCACACTTACTTGATTTTCAGGAGGCCGCATAGGATCTCCTGGCTCATCAGGTCATCTGGGACAATCTGTGTTTGACTACATAGAGAAACTCAGTGGACGCTCCACAGTCTTCCACAACTTCCTGTACATGGGCGATAGAATAAGTGACTCAGTGGTATGTACAGTATATATAATGCAGGTACACATTAAAATCACTAAGTCTCTCTCTAGTCTTCACACCATATAATCTCTTGGGCGCATTAAATGTCGTATAGTATTATGTTAATAGTATAAACATTTCCATTAATCCATCTATATTTTTTTCAAAATTATATAATAAACATGCTGCATAACATATAAACATGATACATATACCCACAGTATAAAAATTGACATAAATATGAGATTTGTTTACCAAGCAGTTGGTGGGAGGGTCAGAAGTATTACATTTTCTCTAGTCAAACACCAGTAACTGAACTAGAAATTTATTCCTTTCGTATGCCTTCACTCTTCTATAGCTATTCACGACCCTTGTGGGTTTAGAGCTTCTTTTTATTATGATTATAATAATTTGTAATAATAACTTGTAATAATAATAACTTGTAAAAATAATAATTTGTCAGAGCATCATTCCTTCTAAAGATTACATGAGAATGGAAGTGTTGGTCTTTATTCTACTGTACCACTGTGGAGACAACTTGTACACAATGTAAGGTGTTTGTATGAAGGTGTATGAACCATAACCAGACGGTTTGTTTACATAAGTACTCTGCGGCTCTGTCATCTTACTCGTTCTCTTGTTTGTTTTTATTCTCTTATTAAACTCTCACCCTACATTAAGACTACAAATATTTTAAGGTAAGTAGTGAGTGTACTGTATATGCATTTTATCGCTCCATGGCGCTTTGCATGTCGTAGTAGGGTGGGGGTGGCCAGGCTGGATGCCATACCTCCCACACAACTCTACAAATAAATACTTTTCACCTCTCATCCTACATTAAGACCATTAAGACTACAAATATTTTGAGGTAAATAATGAGTGTACTGTTTGTGTATTTTACTTTTTATTGTTTTTTAATGTCTAGTTCTATTGCTAACTTAATATATGTTAGTGTAAACTTGTTATCTGGCATTTAAATGCATTTATAAGTGAAAAAAATGGCATTCTGCTTTCCGGCAGTAACCTGGAACCTAACCTGCCGTATAAGTGAGGCCCTACTGTACTTGTTAGAGTTTGCAGGTTACAGGAACCTCCAGCTCTTGGTTATGCCTTTTAACTTTCAACTGACTTACGTGATTGAGCCCTGTCACATTTATTCTCAAATTTTTCTATGGAATCTCCTACCAGTGTCATTTCTCACCTCATTTTACTTCTTTACCACTCATACAAATTGAAGAAATACTTTGATATTCCCATGGCTCATTTGAAGATATCCTAGTTGTTTCTCATTTTGTAGGTGCTGTATGACCATAAAGATTTGTAGAGAATTTAATATAGAATATAACTATGAAAACAAAGCTGGTAAATAATGATTTTTTTTTCTTTTATGGCATTTTAAAAAGAGCTGTCTTCAAAAAGACTATATTAAAAAAATTCTAATTGTGTGCATGTGCAATTTCCAACCATCTCCTTCCCTTGTTCATGTAGCATCCCTATTTTTTTTATGTGCTTCAGAGAACAGGTTTGGGGTAATGATTATTCCAAGGTTTCAATTTCTGTGACCTTACCCCCACACCTAAATGGTATCTTTTTTTTTTTTTTTTTTTTTTTTTTTTTTTCTCTCTCTCCATCTCCCAGCTTTATAATTTTGCATCTTCTTTCTTTCTTCTTTCAACACGTCGGCCGTTTCCCACCGAAGCAGGGTGGCCCAAAAGAAAAAACGAAAGTTTCTCCTTTTACATTTAGTAATATATACAGGAGAAGGGGTTACTAGCCCCTTGCACCCGGCATTTTAGTCGCCTCTTACGACACGCATGGAATTTTGCATCTGTTTGGGTTAAATTCCAGTAACCATTTATCTAACCATTCTTGAAATCTGTCTAGAACTTCTTTCAACTTTTGTTTTTTTCATTCTTTTCAGTTTCTACACTCATTTGTATGAGAGGTCATATCATTTACAAACACAAGTATATATAGTAAGAGAGTTCATCTCATGACTTGTTCATGTATTCTCATAGCTATGTTAATACCTTTCCTTCTACCCCTTAATGCTTTTCCAGTTTCTTAAGCAAACATATATGAAGCACTTTCTTCAAAAACTTTTTATTTTGTTTTTAACACGTCGGCCGTTTCCCACCGAAGTGGGGTGGCCCAAAAGGAAAAAAGAAAGTTTCTCCTTTTACATTTAGTAATATATACAGGAGAAGGGGTTACTAGCCCCTTGCTCCTTTGGGGTGGCAGGGGTAAATGAAAATGGGGAGCCTTTAATTGAGCTATGTGTAGAAAAAGGTTTGGTATATCATACAAGGTATGATGTAGCATGTAATGAAAGTAATTTGTTAGATTATGTATTGGTGGATAAAAGGTTGATGGGTAGGCTTCAGGATGTACATGTTTATAGAGGGGTAACGGATATATCAGATCATTATTTAGTTGTATCTACAGTTAGAGTGAGGTAGATGGGACATAAGGAAAATGGCAACAGCAATTAAGAGAGAGGTGAAAGTGTTTAAACTAAGGGAGGAGGAAGTTAGGGTGAGATATAAGCAACTGTTGGCAGAAAGGTGGGCTAATGCAAGTATAAGTAGTGGGGGGTTGAAGAGGGTTGGGGTAGTTTTAAAAATGCAGTATTAAAATGTGGTGCAGAAGTTTTTGGCTATAGGAGGGTGGGTGCAGGGGGAAAGAGTAGTGATTGGTGGAATGATGAAGTAAAGGGTGTTGTAAAAGAGAAAAAGGTAGCCTATGAGAGGTTTTTTAAAAAAAAAAAAAGTGTTGTAAGAAGAGCAAAGTATGTGGAGAGTAAAAGAATGGTAAAGAGAATGCAAAAGGAGAGCAGATGAAAGAGTGGGAGAGGCACTGTCAAGAAATTTTGCTGAAAATAAAAAAAAGTTTTGGAGTGAGATAAACAAGTTAAGAAAGCCTAGAAAACGAATGGATTTGTCAGTTAAAAACAGAGTAGGGGAGTTAGTAGATGGGGAGCTGGAGGTATTGTGTAGATGGCGGGAATATTTTGAGGAACTTTTAAATGTCGATGAAGAAAGGGAGGCAGTAATTTCATGCACTGGTCAGGGAGGTATAAAATCTTTTAGGAGTGAAGAAGAGCAGGATGTGTGTGGGGGAGGTGCGTGAAGCATTGTGTAGAATGAAAGGGGGTAAAGCAGCAGGAACTTACTGGATCATGACAGAAATGTTAAAAGCAGGGGGGTATATTGTGTTGGAGTGGTTTAATAAATGAATGAAAGAGGGGAAGGCACCTAAGGATTGGCAGAGTGTGTGTATAGTTCCTTTATATAAAGGGAAGGGTGACAAAAGATATTGTAAAAATTATAGGGAAATAAAGTATACGGTAGGGTTATTATTGAAAGAATTAGAGGTAAGACAGAGTAGGATTGCAGATGAGCAAGGAGGTTTGAGAGTGGATAGGGGATGTGTAGATCTCGTGTTTACATTGAAGCATATATGTGAACAGTATTTAGATGAAGGTAGGGAAGTTTTCATTGCATTTATGGATTTAGAAAAAGCATATGATAGAGTAGATAGGGGAGCAATGTGGCAGATGTTGCAAGTGTATGGAATAGGTAGTAAGTTACTAAATGCTGTAAAGAGTTTTTATGAGGATAGTGAGGCTCGGGTTAGGGTGTGTAGGAGAGAGGGAGATTACTTTCCGGTAAAAGTAGGTCTTAGACAGGGATGTGTGATGTCACCATTGTTGTTTAATATATTTATAGATGGGGTTGTAAAAGAAGTAAATGCTAGGGTGTTGGGGAGAGGAGTGGGATTAAATTATGGGGAATCAAGTACAAAATGGGAGTTGACAGTTAATTTTTGCTGATGCTACTGTGCTTATGGGAGATTCTAAAGAAAAGCAAAGGTTAGTGGACGAGTTTGGGAGGGTGTATAAATGTAGAAAGTTGAAAGTGAACGTAGATAAGAGTAAGGTGATGAGGGTATCAAACGATTTAGATAAAGAAAAATTGAATATCACATTGGAGAGAGGAAGTATGGAAGAAGTGAATGTTTTCAGATATTTGGGAGTTGACTTGTCAGTGGATGGGTTTATGAAGGATGAGGTTAACCATAGAATTGATGCAAAGAAGGCAAAGAAGGGAATGTATGAAAGTTAGTGGTACCAACACACTTATATGGGTGTGAAGCTTGGGGTGTAAATGCTACAGTGAGGAGGCGGCTGGAAGCAGTGGAGATGTCCTAAGGTCAATGTGTGGTGTAAATATTATGCAGCGAATTCAGAGTGTGGAAATTAGGAGGAGGTGTGGAGTTACTAAAAGTATTAGTCAGAGGGCTGAAGAGGGGTTGTTGAGGTGGTTTGGTCATTTAGAGAGAATGGATCAAAGTAGAATGACTTGGAGAGCGTATATATCTGTAGGGGAAGGAAGGAGTAGTATGGGCTGTCCTCGAAAAGGTTGGAGGGAGGGGTAAAGGAGGTTTTGTGGGTGTGGGGATTGGACTTCCAGCAAGTGTGTGTGAGCATGTTAGATAGGAGTGAATGGAGACAAATGGTTTTTGGGACCTGACGAGCTGTTGGAGTGTGAGTAGGGTAATATTTAGTGAAAGGATGCAGGGAAATCCGGTTATTATAGATTTAGCCGAACTTGAGTCCTGGAAATGGGAAGTACAATGCCTGCACTTTAAATGAGGTGTCTGGGATATTGACAGTTTGGAGGGACTATTCTAAACTGTCGTATCTGAGCGCCTCTGCAAAGACAGTGATTATGTATGAGTGAGGTGAAAGTGTTGAATGATGATGAAAGTATTTTCTTTTTGGGGCTTTTCTTTCTTTTTGGGTCACCCTGCCTTGGTGGGAGACGGCCGACTCGTTGAAAGAAAAAAAATTAGTAACCCCTTCTGTATAAATTATTATTAATGTAAAAAAAAAAAGACAAACTTATGAAAGCGTTTCTTCTTTTTCGGGTCACCCTGCCTCGGTGGGAGACAGCCATTATGTTAAAAAAATTATCTGCAGTCTACCCATCCTTTTTTTTTCCTACCTGGCCTCTTGTTAATCTATCATATATCTTTCAAAAGGTTATTAAGGCGTGACCTTCCATTCTTGAATCCATGCTGGTGTTCTGTGAGGAATCTAGTATGTACTTTCACTTTCCAACATTTTACCAACTACAACACTTCATGACATCTCTTAATTGCCTGTGCACTTGTATTTTGTGGAGTATAGGAATTTGTCACACACAACACATAATGGTAACCCACTGTATAACATTGGTATTTTCTTAACTTCCCTGAATATTTTGTTTCTTACTAAGCAACATAAAATAGACAAGGTGATGTATTTTGCTCTAAATATAAATATTGCTGTAGTTACCTGGAAATCATTGAAAAACAAGTTAGAAATGACATTAGTAACACTGTTGCCTTTACCATATAGTTTATATTGTATAAGATTCAGATTTTATGCTCTATAGTTTATTTAGTATAGAACTAGGATTTTATCAGTCTCCTCCTAATATTTTGTGCTTGATGCCAAATGCCTTTACATGGACAAGGTGTACTCTAATATCCATATGAATAGTTATATCATAATTGAAGTGTCATTGATAAATGTGCAAGGTAATAACATTAACACTCTTCAAAGGTGCCATGTGCTGGTGTCTCCAACCAAGCATGGCATTAGAAACACCAGCTAGATGCTGCTTGCCAGAAGAACAAGATGCCTTAAAGCCACATAATTGGACTAATGGCTTGATACATAGATCAATTAATTTTGATGTCCTCAGTTTGAATAAAGCTGTTTTTGATATAAATATTATGGACAAAAAAACTGAGAACAAAAATATCAAAATGGAAAATGATAACTTAAAAGATACTTTTGGGAACCATAATATAATATAGAAACTTGAGAGTATGAGTGCACATAGTGTTACACTGAAAGCTGTTGGTCATGTAAAACTTAAACTTTCTTAGTAAAATAATTACAGTGGAACCTCGGTTTTCGTGATTAATTCGTTCGAAAAAGTTTGATGATAATCCGAATTGTACGAAAACGGAAGCAATATTTCCCATAAGAAATAATGTAAATCCAATTACTCCGTTCCAGACACCCAAAAATATAAAAAAAAAAAAATACATTTTATAGAGAATAACTATAGTTTCTCCATGGGGAAGTGGAACAGAATTCTTCCTCCGTAAGCCATGCGTGTCGTAAGAGGCGACTAAAATGCCGGGTGCAAGGGGCTAGTAACCCCTTCTCCTGTATATATTACTAAATGTAAAAGGAGAAACTTTCGTTTTTTCTTTTGGGCCACCCTGCTTTGGTGGGAAACGGCCGACGTGTTGAAAGAAAGAAAGAAAGAAAGAACTATAGTTTTACATACAAACTAGGGCATACAAAAACCGAGGTTCCCTGTAATGTATTTAATGAGCAAAAGCTAGATTTTATAATTTTTATTGAATTGTACTTTTAAGGTGCTACGACCAGTAAAGGAAGTTAGTGCTCTCCAATTGTGGAGTTATTTGCTTGGGGAGGAGCTACGTCATGGGCCATCATATGACCCTGAAGTTCGGAGCTTAGACAGACAACAAGAGGAGGAGGCTGAGGCAGCAGATGGAACCACCACTACATCTCAGCGCAGGATAGTCATGAGTGGGTTCGTATGATTGGGTATTTGTATATTAGGTGTAGAATTGGTTTGCTCATGTATTGTTCCAATAATCCCTAACTTGGTAGGCAGATTATGTTTCTGAACCCCCCTTTCCCCACATTACACAAAGTACAGTAAAAGTCACATATAAAATGGACTAATAGGGGAGAGGGAGTATTTGATTTACTGAACATTCCATTACATTGAACTTTTCAATTAAGCGGGCATAGTCCACTTAATCGACTGGCTACTGGACATGAACAAACATTCAATATAATAGATTTAGTCTGTTGTATTGATGACATGACTGAACATAAAAAAGAAAAAAACTAATGCAAGCATGCTTTGATATTGCTCTCCCCTCCCTCCCCCTATCCCTCCTCTTCTCCTCCCCTTCCCCTATCCCTCCTCTTTTCCCCCCTTCCCCTATCCCTCCTCTTCTCCCCCCCTCCTTCCCAGTTAGATTGGGTCAGGAGGTAATCCAGAATAACTTGAAATATAGAGTGAGTGTTATAATGCCACCATGGTTATTTAACATATAGATGGGTTGTAAAAGAAGAGAATGCTAGGGTGTTTGGGAGAGGTGTAGGATTAAAAGATAAAGAATCTAATACAAAATGAGAATTATCGCAGTTGCTTTTTCTTGATGACTGTTTTTGGGATATTCTGGAGAGAAATTGCAAAGGTTGCTAGAGGAATTTAGGAGGGTATGTAACAAAAAAAATTTAGGTAATGAAAGATAGTATATTAGATTGGGAGGGAATATGGAAGAAGTGAATGGGTTCAGATATTTGGGAGTGGACTTGTTGGCAGACAGGTCTATGAAAGATGAGGTGAACCATAGAACTGACGAGGAAAAAAAGATGGGTGGTGCATTGAGGCACATGTGGAGACAAAGAACATTGTTCATGGAGGCAAAAAAGATGATGTATGAGAGTATAGTGGTACCAACACTTCTATGAGTGTAAGCATGGGTTTTAAATGTTAGTGAGAAGTAAGCTGGAAGCAGTATCTGAGGGCAATGTCTCATAAACATGCTAGGTTTCAGGTATGTCTTGCTACTTCTACTTACACTTAGGTCAAGGTCACATACACATGCATGTACAAGCATATATATACACACCCCTCTGGGTTTTCTTAAATTTTTCTTACTAGTTCTTGTCCTTGTTTATTTCCTCTTATCTCCATGGTGAAGTGGAACAGAATTCTTCCTCTGTAAACCATGTGTGTCATAAAAGGCAACTAAAATGCCGGGAGCAAGAGGCTAGTAACCCTTTCTCCTGTATATATTACTAAAGTTGAAAAAGGAAACTTTAGCGGGAAACCAGCTTCGGTGGGATACGGCCGGTTTGTTGAAAGAAGATTATGAAGAAAATTTGTAGTTTGAATTAGGTGTGGGGTTACTAAAAATATTATCCAGAGGGGTGAGGAGGGGTTATTGAGGTGGTTTGGACATTTAACCCTTTCATTGTCCGTGCCATAGTACTACAGGTTTGAGGTCACTGTTTGTGCCATAGTACTATGCCATGAGCTTAGCTCACTCAAATAAGCTGTGGGGGGTAAATTTGGGCATAAATATGAGAGAATGAGTCTGTGCGGTAAGTGTGCACCATATAAAATAAATCCTGCTGCACGCAGTGCATAATGAGAAAAAAAAGTGACTTTACGATGTATTTTCATATGGTTTTTATGGTTGTATTCTCGGTTTCTTGGTCTCATTTGATAGAATGGAAGATATATTACTGACATAGAGATGATTTTGATTGAGATCAAAGTAGCGGAAATATTAGATTTTTGTCGATATTCAGGAGTAAACAAATCACGTCACTGGTCCAATACACGTCCAGCCAGTGGGTCTAATATGCATTCATGAATGCGCTGATATTATTTATACAATTATTACAGTACTTCATAACAGTAAATCTTCTATTTTTAAAAAATGAAAATGGAATTAATATGTTAAGCCTGGGAATGTAACTAATGAACAGAGGAAATGTTATTTTAGTGCCAGGAATGCCTGCATTGTTTATTCTGAACCTTATTTTGAAATTGGAATATTTTGAAATTTGTGTGAAATTGGCCAAATTACCAATTTCTGATCACCTTATTGGGTAGTTCAAATAGTTGTTTGGGCAGTTTCTTGTGCTTGATCGATAAAATGGAAGACATACTAGTGAAATAGCTAAGAATTTGGTCTACTGAAACAATGTAATTGGCCTAAAATAGGACTCAAAGTGGGCAAAATCACCAATGTGTAAATATTGCTGACAGCAAAATTTGCTAGAGTATAATTTCATCAATTTTCCCTCAAATTTCATATTTTCATTTTATTACTTTCAAAAAAAAGATTGTCTACCATTTCATAAGAAAAAAAAAATTCAAAATTTTTGGACACTGGACAAGTTTCAGATCAGGGGTCTGGACAGTGAAAGGGTTAAAGGGGATTGTGCAAAATAGGATGACTTGGAGTGGGCATAAATCTATAGTGGAGGGAAGGAGGGGTAGCAATTGCCCTAGTAAAGAATGGAGGGAGGGGATAAAGGACAGTGCTTACACACTAAAGGTAATCTGATTGTGATGTCAGCACACTTCTTAGAAAGAACGTGTTTTCTTTGAGTCACCCTGCCTTGGCAGAATATGTTTGAGTTGAAAAAAAAAAATACATTTGTCAAAATTTTAAACCATTTAGTGTTGTGCATAATTTCCTTTCCCAGTGTCACTTGGTTTCAGTCACTTAATCTTCAAAACTCTGTAAAAAGGTAAATTTTCCATATGAATGGTTTAACATGGACTATTATATTTTAGAAATAATTTGGGATTTTGTTATTTTTTGTCATAATCTGACAGGTATGACTGCATTTGGGGCATAGAATTAGATGCATTCTCGGCCCAGTTGGAGGAATTGCGTCACCTGGAACTAGAGCTTGGGCATCTCCCTCAAAAATGGAACATGCATTGGGATAAGTTGGAACTACCACCACCTGAACAACTCACTGTAAGTTGGCCATCACATGTAAAGTCTTTTACTGTATAAGAATTATAGAGGGAATAAACTTGTGCCAGGTAAAGTTTATGCAGAATTATTGCCAGAGCTAGGAGCAAGACAGAAAATAGGATTGCAGAGAAGCAAAGAGGATTTAGAAAGAGTAGGGGTTGTGTAATGTTTACATTGAAGCATGCAGGTGAGCAGTACTTAGATAAGTGTAATGAAATATTTGTTGTATTTATAGATTTAAAAAGAACCATTTAACAGTGGATAGGGGTTTGCAGCAGATGTTGCAAATGTATTGAATAGAAGGTAGGTTACTAGAAGCAGTTAGTTTTTATGCAAAGAGTAAGGCTCAGGTTAGGGTATGTAGAGGGGACTGGGAATATTTCCCAGTGAAAGTAATAATTTAATGCAAAGAGTGAGGCTCAGGTTAGGGTATGTAGAGGGGATGGGGAATATTTCCCAGTGAAAGTTATAATTTAATGTAATAACTACTTGGAATTTTATTATTCTTGAATGATTGTTCTTTCAAGAAATTCAAAAGCGCTTGTACATCAAACCTTAACCCGTTCACCTTTAGAAGGATCAGAACTAAAATTGCTTTCAGTGGTGGTAATGAATCACAATGAAAAAAATTCCCATCAGTACTTACTGAGATGTGATGACCTGCTGACAGCAGCAGTGGTGATTTCTGTGCGCTCCACATTTTTCTGGTTTAGTTTTTGTACTTTTATCTGAGGTTTTCTGATTTTTTACATTTTCCAATAACTTTTGTGACACACAAGTGAGACTCATATCAACACAATACCCACAATAATAGTGTCATCAGTACATTGTTTACAAAACATGTTTACACAATTTAAATAACTTTCACTGTACAGTTTTCTCAATAGTGACACTGAAGAATTTTAGCCTACCTTAAACTCTCTTTTCTCTTGCTTGTTGCTATACAGTAGAAGCATTTGGAGGTGGTTATGTGACTACTGAGCAGTAGATGACTGAGTCATCTGTTTTATCAGTTGACAGCTGTGGGTCATGTTGAGTTTATAAAGTCACCACAGCATATGCTGTATTGACAAGAATCAGCAGCTGACTTTCCTAAGGCCATAGAAGTTTCTAAGCAGAAACCTTTTCATGATTGAGCCACCTTTCTTAAAATGTTGACATGTACGTCCTGTCAGAACTGCATAGTAATATTTAATGAAAAGAAATGCAAATATAGTATTCTTTTAAAAACTCACTCAATGTGCATCTTGAGGGAATTTACTGTATAATACTGGGCTTGTATAGTATTTTTTTTTCCAGTAGTCTTTTCAGTTGTGATTGCAGTTTGTAGAATTCATGACCACCCCTCCACCTTTGTCTGCAGTGATGATAATATAAATGGAAAGATCCATGGCTAAGTTTATAAGAGCGATTATGTATCTACAGGGTTCTGAGGTGGCTACTGTCGTAACGCCTTGGGTAAAACCCTTTGGGAAGTTACTGCTTTCAAACCTTAATTTTTTATGGTAAAACATTTTATACTAAAATACCAAAAATTGCACATTGTGTCATTGGAATATTGTTGGCATGTACAGTACAGTGGACCCTCAGAAATCGAACACTCCAAACTCGCCCTTTTATGTAAGTTTATTATTGTAAGTGCTTTTATAAGTGTATTTTTGGGGGTCTGAAACGGACTAATCTAGTTTACATCATTCCTTATGGGAATAAATTCGTTTGGTAACAGCACTTGAACAGCATTCTGGAATGAAGAATGTTCGAAACTCGGGGGTCCACTGTATTACCTTTTTATACATTCTGTATTTAAATATATTTTTCACAAGTTCATTATATTCTTTTCTTGTCAGCGTCAAGTTTCCATGACAACTCAAATGGTGCGCCACCATGGCCGAAGTGTTCACAAGCGTAGTACGATTGAAATACTGATTAGAGGAAAAACAAGTGGAAGCACTCCAGGTGGTGGTGGAGACACCCCTCAGGGGTGTTATTCCCACCCGCATCGTTTTGAAAAGTACAATTACACCACACCTTCGTATTGTGACCATTGCTCTTCTTTATTATGGGGTCCACTTAAGGTGAGTTAAGTTTTGTTTGTAAACATGATTTAGAAGAGGTAGCTATGCATAACTTTCCATGGAGAAATTTGCTTGCTGAATCATATTCAAATGTGCCTCTACTAAGGTTAAAAGTAGATTTGCTGTATATCATTTTATTAATATCAAAACCACAATTTGTTATGGTACTTTTGTTTTTCCTTCTTTTTTTAATTTCTTTAATATGTAGTTTTCTTTTTTCCTATTCTTCCCTTTATTTTTCTTCCTGTCCAACTTTGTCTTGAAATACACTTCTTCATTGTCTGATTATTGCCAGCCTCTCTCCCCTCCTTTCTCTCTCATCTTCCCCTCTTCCCATTCCTTAAGCTCTTTATGACCTCTGTCACTTAGTGTTTCCCAATAATAATAATCTGCCCCTTCCCTCCTTTTTTTCCCTCTTCTGTTGACTTTTTTTTTCATTCCTCCAAGTGCTGTATAGCCCTAGTGGTTTAATGTTCTCCCATAATTATAATAATTCTCTAAACATATTACACTTAATATATCTCAAATCTTCATCTTTTTAACTGTATAATATTATCTGTAACACTGTTATATGTAATGTTTCAATTAAAACTGGTGAAAGAATAACAAGCAGCCAAATACATGTAATATTTCAGACAGGGATGCGTTGCGTGGACTGCGGGTACAACTGCCATGAAAAATGTATAGAAACAGTACCCAAGAACTGTACTCGATTTAAGAGTGTACGAGAGTCTGGTGTTAGCATACAAACCAGCACAAAACCTACCAGCTTAGACACTACCTCTGTAGGATCAGGTAAGGTAGTCTACTTAATTTAAAAAAAAAAAAGGAAGTATGTATTCTCTAAATGCCTTTCAGCTATAGATTTTATTGAGTGATAACTAATTTGTTCCAAGGCAGCTTATACCTGTTAACCCAGTGTAAACCTAAATGTTTAGGGGGTAACACAAGTCTTGCAGTGCCACCTATGGCTTGCTGTATTTCTAATAGTTTGTTAATGCTTTGTTTTAGAATATATCCACAATGATAACTTATTGTAACTGCTTGGTAATATTTGTATTATGGTACTAACTGTGGTCTTCATGAGCATTACTTAAGCATGTAGAAATCTTATTATGGTCCTTGTCAAGTGACATTTGTGTAAGTACACACTTATATTCTCTGATAAACACTAATTCTTTGACCTGTATGAAATATAAGCATTCCTCATATAGGTTTTTTTAAACACCATTTACATTTTATTGTTGGTAGGGAAAAAGTTTTTTTTTAGAGACATAAGAGATCCCTTCCTATTCATTGTTTGAAACAAAAGAGAGATATGAACACCTGATTATTCATGCTGACTCACACCCATTGCACCTTCATGTAAAACCTGTAGTACTTTGCAATTCACTGTAATGTTTCATCCATTTTAAGTGTTCATTCACCATGGTTGTTCAGTATATTTATAGATGGGATTGTAAGAGAAGTGAATGCTTGGGTGTTGGCAAGAGGTGTGGGGTTAAAAGATAAAGAATCTAACACAAAGTGGGAGTTATCACAGTTGCTCTTTGCTGATGACACTGCTTTTGGGAGATTCTGAAGAGAAGTTGCAGAGGTTGGTGGATTAGTTTGGTAGGGTATGTAAAAGGGGAAAATTAAAAGTAAATACAATGTATAGGCAAGAGTAAGGTGATGGGGATAACAAAAAAATTAGGTGACGAAAAATTGGATATCAGATTGGAGGGAGAGAGTATGGAGGTGAATGTATTTAGGAGTGGACGTGTTAGTAGATGGGTCAATGAAAGATGAGGTGAAAAAGGTGAGTGGTGCACTTAGGAGTCTGTGGAAACAAAGAACTTTGTCCATGGAAGCAAAGAGGGAAATGTATGAGAGTATAGTTATATCAATGCTCTTATATGGGTATGAAACATGGGTGGTGAATGTTGCAACAAGAAGGCTGGAGGCAGTGGAGATGTCATGTCCTGAGAGCAATGGGTGGTGTGAATATAATGCAGAGAATTCATAGTTTGGTAATTAGGAGGAGGTGCAGGATTACTAAAACGATTATCCAGAGGGCTGAGGAGGGGTTATTAAGATGGTTTGGACATGTAGAGAGGTTGGAAAGAAACAGAATGACTTCGAGAGTGTACAGATCTGTAGTGGAGGGAAGGCGGGGTAGGGGTCGGCCTAGGCAAGGTTGGAGGGAGAAGGTAAAGGTGGTTTTGTGTGCGAGGGGCTTGGACTTCCAGCAAGCATGCGTGAGTGTGTTTGGAGCGAATGGAGACAAATGTTTTTTAGGACTTGACGTGCTGTTGGAGTGTGAGCAAGGTAACATTTATTAAGGGATTCAGGGAAACCGGCAGGCCGGACTTGATTCCTGGAGATGAGAAGCACAGTGCTGGCACTCTGAAGGAGGGATGTTAATGTTGCAGTTTTGTAACTTAGTGTGGATGCGCCTCTGGCAAGACAGTGATGGAGTGAATAATGATGAAAGTTTTTCTTTTTCGAGCCACCCTGCCTTGGTGGGAGATGGCCGATGTGTTAATAAAAAAATTCACTCCTAAGAATCATGTACACTTAGGTTTTGTTCATTTCTACTCTTTATTTTCCTTCTTACTAAGCTTTCCTTGCTAACCTTCATACTGCTAATATTCCTCTCATTTTTCTGTATCATGTGTACACTTCTCTAACTTGTGAATCAGCAACTTTTGCATTTTGTCCTTCTATATTGTCTCTTAATTTCATCTACTCATGCTCCTCAAGTTATCCACTACTACAAAGTAAAAATATATATTTAATTTGAATGGGAAAACTCCATAACAAAATTGGTCTTTGTATGATGGATGTTTATCAAAAAGGTAGGAACTGGTATTTGTTCATGTGCAGTTGCTTATCAACATTTATTGTTTATTTTTTGACATAATTGGTTCAAACTTGGTCTAGAATGAGAATTAGACATTCTGATATTAACAGTTTTGAGTATAAATAATTTTTTTATAGTTCTTGTGCTTTTTTTTTTATCAAACCTTAGCTAAGGACTCATGTTAATTGTTCATTGTTTTCAAATAAAAGCTTTGTAAATATTTTTACTATTTGATTTTCTCCAAATTGTTTCAGTTAGGTTATTGATACTAAATCATATTAAAAAAATATATTCAAAACTATTTTCTGTTTTCATGAAATATCTCATCTGTAACAGGTGTAACATCCCTGCAAACTACATCTCACCAGTACTATGAACAGTTTTCTTCAAATGTAGCAGAGAACAGAACACATGAAGGATATTTATGGAAACGTGGTTCTCTTCTCAAAAACTGGAAACAACGGTGGTTTGTTCTAGATAGTGTAAAGCATCAGCTACGATATTATGATAGCATGGAAGATTCTCATTTTAAGGGAATTATTGGTAAGCATATTTTTAAGACAATAGGATATATGTATGTAGAATTTGACAGTGCATATGTATATAGAGTAAAATGCTGATTTAATAGATTTCAGATTTATTGGACAAAATTTGTTGCTGTAAAATGTCTGAAAAACCATGGATAAAATCCAGAAATGTCTTGTTATTGCTTCAGTCTGCTGAGTATGTTGATTTCGTATTTAACAGACTTACGCTTGCTAGTGTCACTGTCTACTGGGTAAATCAATTTCAGATTTAATAGACAAAGTCTGTTAAATCCACAATTGTTCATTATTGTTAGTCATGAAATTACAAATCTCATCATTTGTATTTAACAGAGACCCTTTCCCTATTAGTTCATTAAATTGAAGCTTCACAATAGGTTAAATTATATTTTAAGTGTTCACTATATGTATTTAGATGATTCTCATGAAACAGTGGTAGAGCTGCTGGCCACTTTAGTATTTACTATGCAGTAGGGCCCCACTTATACGGCAGGTCAGGTTCCAGGCTACTGCCGGAAAGCAGAACACCATTTTTTTCCACTTATAAATGTATATAAATGCCAGATAACATGTTTACACTAACATATATTAAGTTAGCAATAGAACTAGACACTAAAAACAATAAAAAGTATAATACACTCACAGTACACCCATTACTTACCTTAAAATATTTGTAGTCTTGATGTAGGGTGAGAGGAGAGTCTTATTCAAATGTTGAAAAGTCAGGTGTGGGATGTATGGTAGCCAGCCAGGTCAGCCCACCCCACCCCACCCACACATAATATACTACGACATTTAAAGCACTCCAGAGCGATAAAATACATATACATTCATTAATTACTTTAAAATATTTGTCTTAATGTAGGGTGAGAGGTGAGTAAACGAGAGAGAGAGTACATGAGAGGGGAGAGATGCGGAGTATGTAAACAAACGGACGCATCTGGTTTTCTAGTTGTCTCCACGTTGATACAGTAGAATAAATAAAGAGGAACACTCCCATTATCATGTAACACCATTTTTAGAAGAAATGATGCTCTGAGTGAAGGCATACGAAAGGAATAATTTTCTAGTTACCCCCAGTAATATTATAGTGTACACATTTTCTCTGTTGTTGGGCTAGAGAAAATGTTATTCTTGCCATCACTCCTACAAGTCGCCTGGCTACCACATCTCATATAATTTTTTTGTAACACATCGGCCGATTCTCACCAAGGCATGGTGTCCCAAAAAAGAAAAACTTTCATCATTCACTCCATCACTGTCTTGCCAGAGGCTTGCTTACACTACAGTTATAAAACTGCAACATTAACACCCCTCCTTCAGAGTGCAGACACTGTACTTCCCATCTCCAGGACTCAAGTCCAGCCTGCCGGTTTCCTTGAATCCCTTCATAAATGTTACTTTGCTCACACTCCAACAGCACGTCAAGTATTAAAAACCATTTGCCTCCATTCACTCCTATCAAATATGCTCATGCATGCTTGCTGGAAGTCCAAGCCCCTCGCACACAAAACCTCCTTTACCCCCTCCCTCCAACCTTTCCTACTCCGACCCCTACCCCACCTTCCCTCCACTACAGATTTATACACTCAAAGTCATTCTATTTTGTTCCATCCTTTCTAAATGTCCGAACCACCTCAACAACCCCTCCTCAGCCCTCTGGATAATAGTTTTAGTAATCCTGCACCACCTCTGAATTTCCAAACTACGAATTCTCTGCATTATATTCACACCACACACTGCCCTCAGACATGACATCTCCACTGCCTCCAGCCTTCTTGTTGCAACATTCACCACCCATCCTTCACCCATATAAGTGTGTTGGTATAACTATACTCTCATACATTCCCCTCTTTGCTTCCATGGACAAAGTTCTTTGTCTCCACACACTCCTAAGTACAGCACCACTCATCCTTTTCCCCTCATCAGTTCTATGATTCACCTCATTCTTCATAGACCCATCTGCAGACATGTCCACTCCTAAATATCTGAATCTCTCCCTCCAATCTTTCATCACCTAAACTTTTATCTTCATCACCTTACTCTTTCCTATATTCACTTTTAATTTTCTTCTTTTACATACCCTACCCTATTTATGTTAATTTTTATTGCGAACACTTATGCACTGTTGTCTTGGTTTCAGATTACTCCTAGCCAGAACTCCTAAATCTTCATTATTTAGTGTGTGTGGCATGGTTATTATCCTGTCCATTATTTAGAATTTTGCATTTATCTATATTAAACTGCATCTGCCACTTCTCCGACCACTGCATCAGTCTATTCAAATCATCCTGGAGTGCTCTGATGTCCTCACTAGAATGGACGGCCTATTTTGGTGTCATCAGCAAATTTGCTTATATCACTATTTATTCCCTCATCTATGTCGTTTGTGTAAAATGTGAACAACAAGGGGCCCAACACTGACCCCTGTGGAACACTGCTTGTGATGTGCCCCCATTCTGATTTCTCCCCATTCATGCAAACTCTGCTGCCTATTTGTCACCCATGCCTGTACCCAGGAAAAAATTTCTCCTCCGTGTGCCTTAAGTTTCCTTAATAGCCTCTGATGTGGAACTCTATCGAAAGCCTTACTGAAGTCCATATACTACATGCACAATATCATATTCAATACCATGATCTACTTCCTCAAATACCTTAGTGAAAAAGTTAGTAAATTCGTAAGACAGGAACGCCCCTTTGTAAAACCGTGATGAGATTCATCACTCAATTTATGCCTTTCAAGATGGCTACGAATTGCCTAAGCAATTATTGATCACATAAATTTTCCCACTATGGAGGTAAGGCTTATTGGTCTATAGTTCGAAGCTAAGGACCTGTCACCTGCCTTGTAAATAGATTATTACATTAGCCATTTTCCACTTGTCTGGCACTATGGCAGTTTGTAGTGATATATTGAAAAGGTTTGCTAAACTCCTCTTTACATTCCTTTAAAACCCTTGCAAACAGTTCATCAGGGCCTGGGGATTTGTTAGGTTTTAATTTCTCTATTTGTCTGAGGACCTAATCTTAATTCTGTATACGTACCTGAAAGAACCCTTTTGGGTTAGTCTTCGAATCCCTTGCGACTTTAGCCTCATAATCCCTTTTTGCTTTTCTTGTTCCTTTTTTTATTTCTCTCTTTAATTGAATATATTGATTTCTTAACTGCTCTTTCCCTCTTGATATGCCTATATGTGCCTCTCTTTTGGCCAGTGAGATGTTTTAATCTATTGTTTATCCATTTGGGATCATTTTTGTTAGATCTAATTTCCCTACACGGAACAAAAGTTGTCTGGGCAGCTAGCACTGCTCTGAAACACGTCATATTGGCAACCAACACCAACTACCTGACCCATAGTCAGGTCATCCCAGTTTAGCCCACCCAGGTAATTTCTCAGTCCCATGAAGTCAGCCAAGTGGAAATCTGGAACAAAGACTTATTATATATTGATATATTGAAACTAAGTGATTTGTGATCACTTTCCCCCAAGCTCATCATTAACCTCAAGATTATTAACTAGTGATTCTTTGTTGGCAAGAACCAAGTCAAGCAGGTTGTTTCCTCTAGGTGGTTCTGTCACAAACTGTTTTAAAAAGCAATCCTGAACCGTATCAAGAAAGTCACTAGACTCGAGATTTCCTGTCACATTGTTCCAATTTGTCTAAGTTAAAATCTCCCATTAACACAACATTCTCATATCTAGACACCTTATGAATTTCGTCCCATAGCAGCCTACCCCACTCCCTATCAAGGTTTGGGGGGCCTGTAAATCACTCCCAAAATTAATTTTTCACGACCTTCGAGAAACTGTAGCCAAACGGATTCTGTGTCCGATGTTTCTAATCTTATATCTTGTCAAACACAACAATTTAAATTATCACTGACATACATCGCCACTCCACCACCCTATCAGTGTGGAATAGTTTATAACCCTGTATGTTGCATTCAGAAGGCATTTCTCTATCTTTCAAGTTGAACGAAGTCTCCGTTATAGCAGTAATATCTGTATTACCTGCACTTGCAAGTAATCTTAGCTCATCCATCTTATTTCTTAGACTCCTACTATTTATATAGTAAACCTTAAAGGGAGCTAGTCACTCGTTGCCCTCTACTATTTCTTTGTTTATTGAATAATTGCTTTGCCTTTACAAGCAACTCTATTTTGAATATTGCCTTTTAAACATATTCCTGGGGTATTCTGGTAATATCTGCTGTTTTCAACCCTAGTACTGTAGCCTTATTGTTTCTCACAAACACGCATACCTATATAATCTATCAGTTTTAAGTCCTAGACAAGTCATCACTGACCCCCCTCAATCAAATTGGCTAATGCAACCACTCTAGCCCCAGAGAGATGAACCCCTTGCATACATATCACGTTTGCCATAGAATTTGTCCCAGTTATCAATGAATGGGATTGCAAGTTCCTTGCAGTACCTGTCTAGCCAGCAATTTATACCAATTCCCTAAACATCCATTCATTGCCCACTCCCTTTCTAGGCAAAATGCTACATATGATTGGGATCCCTCCCTTAGACCTGACTACCTCTATGGCTGACCTGTACTTATCCAGCAACTCCTATCCTTCCCAATATCATTTCCACCAGCACTAAGACAGATAATGGGTTTGTTCCTATTCTTCTTCTTTCAACAAATTGGCCGCTTCCCACCAAGGTGGGGTGGCCCAAAGAGAAAAACAAAAGTTTCTCTTTTTAACTTTAGTAATGTATACAGGAGAAGGGGTTACTAGCCCCTTGCTCCCGGCATTTTAGTCGACTCTTACGACACGCATGGCTTACGGAGGAAGAATTCTGTTCCACTTCCCCATGGAGATAAGAGGAAATAAGAACAAGAACTAGTAAGAAATTGGAAGAAAACCCAGAGGGGTGTGTATATATATGCTTGTACATGAATGTGTAATGTGACCTAAGTGTAAGTAGAAGTAACAAGAGATGCCTGAAATCTTGCATGTTTATGAGACAGAAAAAAGACACCAGCAATCCTACCATCATGTAAAACAATTACAGGCTTTCGTTTGACACTCACTTGGCAGGGCGGTAGTACCTCCCTGGGCAGTTGCTGTTTACCAACCTACTACCTAAGTTTGTTCCTATTACCTGACATACCTGTAATATTATCCAACCTGCTGACTGTCACCAACACCAGCTCCTGGGAGGCACGCCTTGTCTGACCTTTCTATCTCTGTTACAAAAAGCACGATCCATGTATCTTACCTGAGAATCTCCTACAATCAGAATATTCTTACCTTGATTAGCAGGGGAGTCAGTGCCTTTAACCTCACTAACCACTGAAGTACACTCGTCCTGGAGAACAGAGAATCAATTTCCTACCTCACATCTTCTCTGTTAACCTTCCTTATCTTCCTTCTTCCTGAATTGTGAACCACTTGCCACTTAAAGCAACTGCCACTCTCCAAATCACTGCTGGAGGTGCTGGTGCTGGACTGCACCCCACTGCTGGTAGCCTTTTCGTCCTCCCCACCTTCAGCCTCCTTGCAGTGAGTGACAGACTGCACCTCACTGCTGGTAGCCTCATTTCCCTCAACCACTCCAGCCACCTCACACTCACTCCCAAACCCATTGAGGTGAACTTTCAGCCTCCTGATTTCCTCCTGGAGAAGCAGGACCTTCTCCTTCAACACTCCAACCTCAGATTTTAAAACACTACAAAAGCAAGCCATGGCTTTGTAACCCTCCACACTAATCCCCAAAGTAGCTCAGGACCCGTGACCTGTCGTGATCACTGACCAATGACCACATAAGGTGCTGATTTCAGGAATGCAACTGTTTCGTTATGCAAGGTGTGCCTGTACTTCATTTAAGATTAATTTTTAAGCATTTACGAGGTAAACAAAATATATTTAGAGATTTAGATGAACAATGTAAAACAATGGCAGGAGCAAAATATGGAAGGAATGATGAAAAGATGTGTGAAAATGAGATGCATGGTGAATCACTAGAAGTATTTAATTTCTGAATGTTCAGTTTGATCTGAAAATACTATGTACTTAAAATTGAGGATCAAATTTATATACAGTATTTATTTACTAGTCTTGGTGCACTGATTCACTTCCATTTAGTAATGTACAGTAGTTGGGAAAGGTTCTTTGACAAAGAAATATAAACATTGCAGTGATTATAAACATAGATTTTAAAATTGCCCACAGAGTTGTCTGATGTTGTTGCTGTGATCCCGTCAGGACCAACACAAGGAGCACCAAAGAAAGTTGATGATCGAGCCTTTTTTGATGTGAGTTGCAATTTACCATTAATTATAAAAAAAATATTAAAATATTGTGTAACCACCTACTATATTTAAGTTTACATGTGACAGATTATTTTTTTTTATTAACACAGCGGCCATTTCCCACCAAGGCAGGGTGGCCCGAAAAAGAAAAACTTTCATCATCATTCACTCCATCACTCTTGCCAGAGGCATGCCTATACCACAGTTATACAACTGCAACATTAACACCCCTCCTTCAGAGTGCCAGCACTGTACTTCCCATCTCCAGGAATCAAGTCCAGCCTGCCGGTTTCCCTGAATCCCTTGGATATAAATGCACTGGAAAATGTACAAAGGAGGATGACAAAGTTGATCCGATGTATCAGAAATCTTCCCTATGAGAATAGACTGAGGGCCCTGAATCTGCACTCTCTAGAAAGGGGTAGAATTAGGGGGGATATGATTGAGGTGTATAAATGAAAAACAGGGATTAATAAAGGGGATGTAAATAGCGTGCTAAAAATATCTAGCATAGACAGGACTTGTGCTACTAGGTCAGATGCCGTGCTCCTCCCTTAAGTGAATGTGACTGATCTGACTAGGTTAAGACATTCACTTAAGCCGGTGGGTGAATTGGACTTGCCTCATATGGGCCAGTAGGCCTGCTGCAGTGTTCCTTCTTTCTTATGTTCTTATAAATGTTACCTTGCTTACACTCCAACAGCATGTCAAGTCCTAAAAACCATTTATCTCCATTCGCTCCTATCTAACACGCTCACGCACGCTTGCTGGAAGTCCCAGCCCCTCGTACACAAAACCTCCCTTACCCCCGCCTTCCCTCCACTACAGATCTATACACTCGAAGTCATTCTATTTCGTTCCAACCTCTCTACATGTCCAAACCATCTCAATAACCCCTCCTCAGCCCTCTGGATAATAGTTTTGGTAATCCCACACCTCCTAATCTCCAAACTACGGATTCTCTGCATTATAGTCACACCACACATTGCCCTCAGACACGACATCTCCACTGCCTCCAGCCTTCTCCTTGTTGCAGCATTTACAACCCATGCCTCACACCCATACAAGAGCATTGGTATAACTTTACTCTCATACATTCCCCTCTTTGCTTTCATGGATAAAGTTCTTTGTCTCCACAAACTCCTCGGTGTATCACTCGCCTTTTTCCTCTCGTCATTTCTATGATTTACCTCATCTTTCATAGACCCATCCGCCGAAACATCCACTCCCAAATATCTGAATACATTCACCTCCTCCATACTATCTCCCTCCAGTCTGATATCCAATCTTCTCTTACCTAATTTTTTTGTTATCCTCATCACCTTACTCTATCCTATTTTCATTTTAATTTCCTTCTTTTACATACCGTACCAAACTCATCAACCAACCTCTGCAACTTCTCTTCAGAATCTCCCAAAAGCAGTGTCATCAGCAAAGAGCAACTGTGACAACTCCTACTTTGTGTTAGATTCTTTATCTTTTAACCCCACACCTCTTGCCAACACGTGAGCATTCACTTCTCTTACAACTCCATCTATAAATATGTTGAACAATGATGGTGACATCACACATCCCTGTCTAAGGCCTACTTTTACTGGGAAATAATCCCCCTCTCGCCTACATACTCGAACCTGAGCCTCACTATCCTCATAAAGACTTCACTGCTTTCAATAACCTACCTCCTATTCCATACATTTGCAACATCTGCCACATTGCTCCCCTTCCCACCCTATCATACGCCTTTTCCAAATCCATAAAAACCTCTTTACCCTTATCTAAATACTGTTCACCTATGTTTCACTGCAAACACTTGGTCTACACACCCCCTACCCTTCCTAAAGCTGCCTTGTTCATCTGCTATCCTGCTCTCTGTCTTACTCTTAAATCTTTCAATAATAACTCTACCATACACTTTACCAGGTATACTCAACAGACTTCTTTCTTTTTTTCAACAAATCGGCTGTTTCCCACCAAGGCAGGGTGGCCCAAAGAGAAAAATAAAAGTTTCTCTTTTTAACTTTAGTAATGTATACAGGAGAAGGGGGTTACTAGCCCCTTGCTCCCGGCATGTTAGTCGACTCTTACGACACGCATGGCTTACGGAGGAAGAATTCTGTTCCACTTCCCCATGGAGATAAGAGGAAATAAGAACAAGAGCTAGTAAGAAAATAGAAGAAAACCCAGAGGGGTGTGTATATATATGTTTGTACATGAATGTGTAGTGTGACCTAAGTGTAAGTAGAAGTAACAAGACATACCTGAAATCTTGCATGTTTATGAGACAGAAAAAAGACACCAGCAATCCTACCCTCATGTAAAACAATTACAGGCTTTTGTTTTACATTCACTTGGCAGGACGGTAGTACCTTCCTGGGCAGTTGCTGTCTACCAACCTACTACCTAGGACTCAACCTCGCATTCACTTCTCTTACAACCCCATCTATGAATATATTGAACAACCTACTTTTACTGGGAAATAATCTCCCTCTCTCCTACACACTCTAACCTGAGCCTCACTATCCTCATAAAAAAACTTCACTGCTTTCAGTAACCTACCTCCTATTCCATACACCTGCAACATCTGTCACATTGCCCCCCTATTCCCCCTATCATACGCCTTTTCCAAATACATAAATGCCACAAAAACCTCTTTACCCTTATCTAAATACTGTTCACCTATATGTTTCACTGTAAACACTTGGTCTACACACCCCCTACCTTTCCTAAAGCCCCTTGTTCATCTGCTGTCCTGCTCTCCATCTTACTCTTAATTCTTTCAATAATAACTCTACCATACACTTTACCAGGTATACTTAACAGACTTATTCCCCTATAATTTTTGCACTCTTTTGTCCCCTTTGCCTTTATACAAAAGAACTATACACGCTCTCTGCCAATCCCTAGGTACCTTACCCTCTTCTATACATTTATTAAATAATAGCACCAACCACTTCAAAACTATATCCCCGCCTGATTTTAACACTATCTTTATCCCATCAATCCCAGCTGCCTTACCCCCTTTCATTCTACCCACTGCCTCACGAACTTCCCCCACACTCACAACTGCCTCTTCCACACTCCTACAAGATGTTATTCCTCCTTGCCCTATACACAAAATCACAGCTTCCCTGTCTTCAACAACATTAACAACTCCTCAAAATATTCCCTCCATCTTCCCTATACCTCATTTAGTAACTCTCCTCTCCTATTTTTAACTGTCAAATCCACTCATTCCCTAGGCTTCCTCAACTTATTAATCTCACTCCAAAACTTTCTTATTTTCAACAAAATTTGTTGATAACATCTCACCCACTCTCTCATTTGCTCTCTTTTTACATTGCTTCACCACTCTCTTAACCACTTTTTCTCTCCATATACTCTTCCCACCTTGCATCACTTCTACTTTGTAAAAACCTCTCATATGCTAACTTTTTCTCCCTTACTACTCTCTTTACATCATCATTCCACCAATCGCTCTTCTTCCCTCCCGCACCCACTTCCCTGTAACCACAAACTTCTGCTGAACACTCTAACACTACATTCTTAAACCTACCCCATAGATCTTCGACCCCATTGCCTACACTCTCACTAGCCCATCTATCCTCCAATAGTTGTTTATATCTGACCCTAACTGCCTCTTCTTTTAGTTTATAAACCTTCACTTCTCTCTTACTTACTGCTTCTATTTTCCTTGTATCCCATCTACCTTTTACTCCCATTGTAGCTACAACTAAAAAGTGATCTGATATATCTGTGGCCCCTCTATAAACATGTACATCCTGAAGTCTACTCAACAGTCTTTTATCTACCAATACATAATCCAACAAACTACTGTCATTATGCCCTACATCATATCTTGTATACTTATCCTCTTTTTCTTAAAATATCTGGCTCTATATACATATACATATATGTACAGTGGCCCCCGGTTTTCGTAATTTATTCGTTCCAGAATGCTGTTCAAGTGCTATTACAAAACAAATTTATTCCCATAAGGAATAATGTAAATTAGACTAGTCCTTTTAGACCCCCAAAAATACACTTACAAAAGCACTTACAAAAATACACTTACATAATTGTTCGAGTTTGGAGCATAACGAATACCAGGGGTCCACTGTATATATACGTATTCATATACATATACGTACATATATAAAATAAAATTTTAGCAAGTGTATCATTCGTTCTCTTCTTGAAGCCTAAGCCAATCATCCACAAAAGTATATGTAAAGAAATGCTTCATGTAATCAAATTTATATTGTTTTTATATGCAGTATTGTTTACTGCATCCTGTTGTCTTCCCTCTTTGTTATAAAGACACTATCCTCTCTCTTGTATCATCCTCTCATGACCTTGTAAATGGTTATCAAATTTAGTGCTTTCACTCTCATTATAATAAATCTTTCTTAATTCATATTCTGTCCATTGCATGGATCTATGACCATTTTTGGAGCTATTTACTGTATACTGTAGATTAAAAAAAATCATGGGCTTCATTAGAGCCAGATGTTAGTTTTTAAAGGTTGTATGTGTGAAATTTATATTGAGTACAAAGATGTATTCACAGTTATTTTCCACTTGATGTTTTTAGTAACATTGTGTGCATTTAGTGGCATTAGAGTACTTTATGGGAGAACATTGGTATAATAGTGTTACAGTAACATATACCATATGCTGTATAATCTACTACATTTTAATGGAGACAGTAAATAAAACCATGTATAAAATGTGTAGAATGATATATGGATCCTCCCAGGTGATTCAAGAAAGTTGTTCAATAAGATATTAATAGAAAACATTGTATAAAATGAAACAAGATCAAAAGTGATACCAGTGGTAATATAAACATAAAATGTTACGATCTGACAAAGACAGTACATGAGCAGAAATATGCTGTTACTCCGTGTTCTTTCTACAAGTGTTCATTAAGTATTTTTCTTACGTTAGTCCATTTTTTTTTAAGGACAATGTTGATAAAACTTGTATGATGAATACATTGTAAATTGTTCGTTTTACACCTGTGTACCAGGAATATGACTGGAAATAATCTATTTGTTATCAGTATTTTAAATATTTTTAAAAGTGGATTACTATACTATTAATTCTCTCTCAGCATGCTGGCTGTATCCCACCGAGGCAGGGTGACCTAAAAAAGAAAAACAAAAGTTTTTATTTTTAAATTTAGTAATTTATACAGGAGAAGGGATTATTAACCCTTTGCTCCTGGCATTTTAGTTGCCTCTTATGACACGCATGGCTTACAGAGGAAGAATTCTTTTTCACTTCCCCATGGAGTATACTAATATACACAGAATATATAATTTGTAATACGTATAAGACTGTATCTAACTTATTATAAATTTATATCATTATTTATTGTTAAACTAGGTATAAATTTTTCACATACAAGCCAATCTACTTGCCCATTATAAATTAGCCGAGTGAATCATCTAAACCCAGTATGTTTTATGTTTACATATGACATGCCTGGTTCCCCATTACACAGTACCAATAAGTCTTCGAGTTAAACAAGCTATCATTCTGCATTGGTTTACTGTAGCTAATGTAAACGTTAAAACAATATCCTTACATCCCAGTAAAATGTAAGTAATACGTACTGTATTTAATAATCAAGCATTAGCTGAATTATTTTTATTCCTTGTATGAGTTTTTGATAGTTTATTTTTATTATCTGTCTTTCAAGGCAGCCATTTTCATTTGTAACTGTATTAACTAGGGCATAGCTTTATGTAAAAACAATATAAACACAATTGTACTATTAAATACTAATTTTATTAAATTGTTCACAGCTCCAAACAAAACGTCGTCTCTATAATTTCTGTGCTTCAGACGGGCAAGCTGCACAGGAATGGATTGAGAAGATACAATCATGTTTGCAGTAAAGTGGACTGAGGAGGCCATACAGGGTGAATTTAACTAAGCTGGCTTTACAGTGATATGATAGTTGTCTTAAATTGATATGATAATTGTATCTACTGTAATTTGCTGAATTTTGAAGAAAATTTTGCTCGGTCTGGTTCCTATCCAGTATTATTGTGTTTTAAGACTGTTATATAATTCTGAGGTTACTTTAGTAAATTTTTTGCTACTCATTTAAAGCTCTCATAATTATAGCAATAATCAATAGTAAAGTCTCATATAAGTGAAATGATATTTTGCCAACTGGTAATGTGACTGATACATGGACTTGCCTATCACAATATTTAAATGTATATTAATAGGGACTAAAATGTTTAGGGGACCAATCCTTACACAAAAATAATAATCTTTGTAGGCTTTGTCTTCACAGTTCATTCTGAGTGGGAAGGTGGGTGAAGTTGAAAATTATGAAAAGTATCATACTTATTTTAAGTTTGGGGAGTTGGTCAATCTGTTTGTGTTTTTATAGTCTTTTTCATTTTTCTATAGGAAATTTGCATTAAAATTTAAAAGAGAGCAAGAACAGTTGGCGTCTTAAAGACAGGAATTTTTGTAGGTTGCATTTAATAGAGTAAGAGTGGTCTGAATATTTCCCTAGGTTTTGTTTGGAATTACATGAAATTCAATCTAAATTCATTTTCATATTACGGATTGACTTCTTCCATAATTGTGTGCGCGCGCACGCGTGCGCGAGTATGTATGTACGTATGTGTGTGTGTGTGTGTGATTATACATATATATATATATACACACAGTGGATCCTCTGTTTTCGAGTGCCGTTACCGAACGAATTTGTTCCCATAAGGACGAATGTAAATTAGATTAGTCCTTTTCAGACCCCCAAAAATACACTTACATAATTGTTCAAGTTGGGAGCTGTACGAAATCCGGGGTACCATTGTATATAGTATATACAGTATATACTTATTGGTAAACATAAAAATGAAAAGATAAGGTGGTAGGGGAAGTGGAATATTCAAACGGCTTCAGGAAGAAATCCAAATATTCTTCCTTAAAGCCTTTTTATCCACTTCTCCAAGGCTATGGGTCCCACAATTTACACCAGAGGTGGACCCCATCTTATATATGTACATGTATATATATATATATTACACACAAGTGTTATCTTTCTGATACATTGCTAGTCAAATATTTCCATACAGGTTCAATGATATCCAAGATGAGTTTTGGTCTGTCTTGTATATTGACAGCTATGCAGACTGCTTCATACAGTTATGCCTGTGTGTAGTCAGTGCATTTGTTACTATACCCTTTTGCATAATTTCATTCGTAATACATGTTGGTGATCTCTACATAAAAAATATAAATTCATAAAAGTTGAGTATACTGTACTGTATATATTTCAATTGTGTTAGTATTTTTAGCAACTGGTTTCTTAACCAGTCATCACATTCATATTTCAGCAACTATTTTCTCTTCATAGTCATCATAGTAGCATTGGGTCAGATTTTATCAAAGATAGAAGAGTCAGTGAATGTTTGATGAGTGGGAATATTTTTTCAAACTTTACTCATTTCTCAATGTCTTGTTCAGTAATGTTAGTGATCATTTTGCATAGTCCTTTGGTACATGTCATCAATTAGTAATTTCATTGTTCAGTAATGTCAGTGATCATTTTGCATAGTCCTTTGGTACATGTCATCAATTAGTAATTTCAGCCTTCTCTTAATTAAGACAGGACCCTTCAAAATTAGGAATAGTACTTGTATCATCAGTGAAGATGCTAACATGCCAAAATTGAGACCAGTCATTCTTTATGGTAAGATTATTAACAATATTTCATGATTGTGCAGCACATAATGCATTTTTAATGAAGAGTTGCTTTTTCAATATTTTTAGTAAGTTGTGATACTACATTCCTTCCAGCACTTGACCAGTAATATGCAGTATTTTTCACATTCAATCCTGTTGGCAATATGGCTAAAGGTGTAGGAAGTATACATTATATGTACCTTATGACAGTAAGGTGTTGCAATATGGAAATGATATGGGCTTGCTAACAAAAAACAGAGCTTTATTAAGTTTCATGTTTGATTTTAAGATTCCTCAACTTTAGGTACATCTTTTTTTTAAAACCATTCCCTGTATTGATCCACATCTTACTGGATTTCCAAAAAACTGTCATTAGGGACTTGGAATAGTATGATGACTCGTACTTCATCACTTAGTCCCTCATGGTTTACACTGAGGAGTCTACCTGTCCTTAGCTGCTTTGAAGCCAGAGGCAAACTTTTGCAATTAAAAAAAAAAAAAAAAATTTCTTGCATCATTCTCTTCCAAGATAGTGGTTTTCAAAATCTGAACTAGATGATAATTTACTTCAACATTTTTTTAAGTTTAGCAGGAAATTTCTGTGGTCTGGTGACTTACTGAGGCTGGCTCTTTGATATTTTTGTATTGTACAGTCCATATCTCATTTGATACCTATCAGATCAACCTCTTACTTAAACCTGGATTACTCCACTCAACACTCCCAGATCACCTCCTATATGAGGCAGCACTGTTGACACTCTTATTTGAACATGCTTTGTCACTGATGTGCAAGTGTTAGTATGCACAAAACTGTCTTAACAGTCAAAATTTCAATGAATTTCATCATAGCTCTTTTTTGGTCAAAAATTTGCCTTGCCCAGTATTCTTACACTCATGATGTGTAAGTAATATCCAAAAATAACAGAATAATCCAGGGACAGTAATTCCATGAGTGGGATCTGACTGGATGGGCTGCACACGATGGAGACGACCAAAAATAAAGTAAAATGGGTAATCTGGTTGGTGTAAAGCATGACAAGTACTGCTTGTGTAGACCAGCAGGTCACTTTGGCAATAAGGTATGATGTCTAGATTGGCACTGACTATTGTAGACTTACCTGCAATAGATGATAAGGTGGGTTCTCGTGGATTTCCTCTTTCCTCAAAGATCAGAATATCTAGAGTAAACCTGCAATGTAATTTATATTGAAAGAAAAAACTTTACTAGTATATCATTTAAAATGGATGCTATTTTATTTCTTAATTTTTTAATGTGTGTGTGTAGATTTGTGAATGTCATTTTTATACGTGGTAGCTTAACCTTTGCTACTGATATTACTTTCGTTGTGTGTTTTGCTATGTGTAATTATCTACTTGAGTTGCAGGTGATACCTTCTAGCCTTTGGTCTTTTAAATTTTCAATGAAATGGCATGATAAAATTAGTGTCAGAGCAGTGATTTTATTTGCAGCACATTCTTTAATTCTTTTATTCTTGTTTTATTTAATTTTTCTTTAACTGAGAAACTTGTTTACCTAATTATTGGGTAGTTTTGTGAATTTTTTTTCACATATTATTGTGATGTAGTGTGTGTTATCAAGCATCAAATAGAAACCCTATTTCTCAAGCAGTGAATGAGTCTGCAAACAAACACATCTTAAAAATGGTTTGACCCTTTTAACCCTTAAACGGTTTACACGTATATTTACGTTAGCTCGCCCAGTGCCCCGAATCTTTTGAAAAAAACAAAAATTATTTTTTTTATATAGAAATAAAGAGCACATTTTTTTTTAAGTGTTATAGGATAAAAAAAAATTGGGTCAGTAGTTACCGAGATATGAGGCGGAGAAGTTGGCACTGGATGCTCACCTGACAGCAACAGGAGTCCTGCCGCTTGCAGAATCGTTGCCGATATACCCTTTTTTTTTTTTTTTTATTATTTTATATAATTTTATGTTCTCATAATCACAATTTATAGTAGTTCTTGTGATTTCATAGCCAATCTGTGTTCTGACACTAAAATTGTACTCAAATAATAATAATAATAATAATAGTGCATAAAAATAATAATAATAATAATAATAATGATAGTGAATAATAATGATAATAATAATAATAGTGAATAATAATAATAATAAAAGTTCCCTTGAAGCATCACTGCCTTATTTCATCTGTTCTCCACTAATGATGACTGGTGACATTTCACAAAGGGTGAGCCATAGTCTTATCTCTTCTTATCAGTCCAGTAATTACAGTGATGACATTTGATGAGTTTACACTGCTTCCCTTTATTTGTTACACAAATCTGTCTGTCTGTGTGTCTCTTTCTGTCTGTCTTTCTGTCTGTGTGTGTGTCTTTCTGTCTGTCTGTGTGTTGTCTGCTTGTCTCAGAGAGTAGCTCATGAACCAACTGGTATTATGCAGATCACAAGCACAGTATAACACTGTCTTGATTTTTTTAGTTCTCCTAGGTAATTTACACTATGTATAATTGTATTTACGTATGTGTTCCTGTGAGATAGAGACAGAGACAGAAAGATACAGACAGAGATAGACAGCCAATCAGGTACCCAGCTAACCAGCCAGGTGGCCAGGCAGGCAGGCAGCCAGCTGGCCTGCCAGCCTGTGTCTGTGTGTCTGTCTGTCTGTCTGTCTGTCTGTCTGTCTGTCTGTCTGTCTGTCTGTCTGTCTGTCTTTCTGTCTGCTTGTCTCAGAGAGTAGCTCATAAACCAACTGGTATTACGCAGATCACAAGTGCATTATATCACTTGATTTTTTTTAGTTATCCTAGGTAATTTACACTATGTATAATTGTATTTACGTATGTGTTCCTGTGAGATAGAGACAGATAGATACAGACAGACAGACAGCCAATCAGGTACCCAGCTGACCAGCCAGCTGCTTGCCAGCCAGGTGGCCAGGCAGGCAGCTGGCCTGCCAGCCTGCCGACATCACTTTCCACTTCAAAGGGGAGTGTTAATATGACATGACATCAGTGGATCCTTGGTGTTTGCCGCAGTGTTTGCTCTAGCTGGCGCTCAATTTACCTGGTGCTCTCACAAGGTACTAAGTGGTCCCAGATTTTTTTAATATGGCACACACCGAGTGTTAAGACCCATTCTATGCTCACCAGGCATCTCAGGCCAATCGTGCCAACTTTGGAGGCAGGAAAAATAAAACGTAAAAATACGTTAGGGTCAGTAGCAGTACTAAAGTATATATACGTTTGGACCGTTTAAGGGTTAATGGTTTTTATTTTAGTAATTTTTTCCATAATTTTTCCGTTTTCTCCTCCCCTCCCTTTTGAAAGGTTCTCCTTGAGAAAACTTGCTTTAAACCTAACCTGGCAGTGGTGATGCCACTTCTTTGATATCTTCCAGTTGGTAACTTTACATAGCATTCTTTTCCCTGTAAACAGTACATAATCACAATTTGCAGTTGATTAGAAATTATTAGGATTTTTTTTGTTAGATACAAAATATTCCTTAGAGTAAGTAAATACAGGTTTCCCTCACTTCATACTGTGATGCACTGTGCAAATTCACTTTTATTCATTGACCCTATTTCTACTACAGTGGACCCCCGAGTTACGAACACCCCGGAAATTGTACAATTATGTAAGTATAATATTGTAAGTGTATTTTTGGGGGTCTGAAATGGACTAACCTACTTGACATTATTTCTTAAGGGAGTAAATTCGTTCGGTAATGGCACTTGAGCAGGCTTCTGGAATGAATTTTGTTCGTTACTCGGGGGTCCACTGTAATTTCTAAATGCTGTATAAACTTGTTCTTGTGTGATCACTCAAGCCACTTGATGTTTTAACAATATCTATAAATATCACTCTAACTTGGTTTGTACTGACATAAGGAATAACCAGAAAGTAGAAGTACTTGGGAATGGGAAATCCAATGAGCAGATTTTGAAAGATTTTTTTTTTTTTTTTTTTTTTTTTTTTTGTCTTGTGCAAGACAAAAGAAAGATAGACATGCAACTAGACAAAGTAGAGATGAGGAGTGGAGGGATTGAAGAAATAGTAGTGAGGTGTATTTTCAAGGTTCATAACATGTGCACTTCAACCCAGACAAAGACTTAAGCTGGTTGGGTGGGCTAGAGAGGTGGATTATGGCCAACTTTTTTTTTTTTTTGCCCATTGCATTTATTTTTGGTACATGGCCATTTGGTGCCTATGAAGTGTAATCATAATTTTTTGGTAAAAAGTCAAAATGTGGATTTTTTTTTAATTTCTTTTTATTATATGAGGATTGAGTGTTCAAAAAATAGGAAAAGAAATCTGAAACTCAAATTTCTTTTTTCATATATGACCACTTAGTGCATATGTGGTGATACGTTTTTGGTTAACATTAGTCAAGAAATGTTGAAGTTACAAAGTCTCAGAACAAATCCCTGTTATGCATACTAGGTTGATTTTATGCAAATCCTCTTTATACATAATGGACCATAAAAGTATCTTATAAAGTAAGGTACATCTTTACTGTCTTCAGTTATGCACTTTTAATTCATTATTGATGTAATTGTACCTCAGTAATCAAATAATTTTCTGTCTGGGTAATTAATCACATTTTATCTCGAGTTAAACCAGGAAAATTGAAAGGAGGGGTAAATGACTAGTTAGTTGAGTTCAGGACATGGCATGTATTCATTGTCATTACTTTAGCTTCATCTGTTAGCAGAAGTTCACTCATTTTTCACAAGGAATGCAATATTTAATTTGTTGCAAGTTTTTTTGTAAATATATTTTCTTTTCATATTTGAACTAGAGGATTGCCAGTTTAGTGAGCTTTTGGTTGCAGTTGCTATTTTGTGAATTTTTACTGCAAACTGTATTTTAGATACAAAAGTACATCAACATAAAAAGGCAGCATTAATTTTGCATATCATTTTGTTGATCATTAAGAAAGGATTGCATTTTACAAAATGTTAGGTGTTGAAAAAGAGAGATATTTAGTTTATAGAATAGATAACTGTTCAAACTTTTGTGTGTGTGTGTGTGTGTGTATATATATACAGTGGACCCTCGGTTTTCGTGCATCTCCAAACTCGAACATTTATGTAAATGTATTTTTGTAAGTGCTTTTGTAAGTGTACTTTTGGGGGTCTGAAATGACTAATCTAATTTACATTTGTTCTTATGGGAACAAATTCATTAGGTAATGGCACTCAAACAGCATTCTGGAAAGAATTTTCAACGAAAACCGAGGGTCCACTGTACAGTGGACCCCCGGTGTTCGTTATGCTCCAAAAAAGAACAATTATGTAAGTGTATTTTTGGGGGTCTAAAAGGACTAGTCTAATTTACATTATTCCTTATGGAAATAAATTCGTTTGGTAATGGCACTTGAACAGCATTCTGGAACGAAAAATCACGAAAACCAGGGGTCCACTGTATATACATGTGTATGTATATATATATGTATATATATATATATATATATATATATATATATATATATATATATATATATATATATATATATATATATATATATATATACATGTGTATGTATATATATATATATATATATATATATATATATATATATATATATATATATATATATATATATATATATACATGTGTATGATATATATATATATATATATATATATATACATGTGTATGTATATATATATATATATATATATATATATATATATATACATGTGTATATATATATATATATATATATATATATATATATATATATTATATATATATATATTATATAAGTATTATATATATATATATATATATATATACATGTGTATATATATATATATATCATGTGTATGATATATATATATATATACATACACATGTATATATATATATATACATGTGTATATATATATATATATATATATATATATAATATTTATATATATATATATATAATATATATATATATATATATATATATATATATATATATATATACATGTTATATATATATATATATATAATATATATATATATATATATATATATATATACATGTGTATGTATATATATACATGTGTATGTATATATATATAATGTGTATGTATATATATACATGTGTATGTATATATATATATAATGTGTATATATATATATATACATGTGTATGTATATATATATATATACATGTGTATGTATATATATATATACATGTGTATGTATATATATATATATATACATGTGTATGTATATATATATATACATGTGTATGTATATATATATACATGTGTATGTATATATATATATATACATGTGTATGTATATATATATATATTTTTTTTTTTTTTTTTTCAACAAGTCGGCCGTCTCCCACCGAGGCAGGGTGACCCAAAAAGAAAGAAAATCCCCAAAAAGAAAATACTTTCATCATCATTCAACACTTTCACCACACTCATACATAATCACTGTCTTTGCAGAGGAGCTCAGATACGACAGCTGAGAAAAGTCCCTCCCAGCTGTCACTATCTCAGACCCCTCCTTTAAAGTGCAGGCATTGTACTTCCCATTTCCAGGACTCAAGTCCAATTAAATCAATTAACTGGTTTCCCTGAATCCCTTCACAAAATGTTACCCTGCTCACACTCCAACAGATCGTCATGTCCCGAAAACCATTTGTCTCCATTCACTCCTATCTAACACGCTCACACACGCTGGAAGTCCAAGCCCCTCAGGGCCCACAAAACCTCCTTTACCCCCTTTCTCCAACCTTTTCAAGGACGACCCCTACCCCTCCTTCTTTCCCCTACAGATTTATATGCTCTCCACGTCATTCTACCTTATTCCATTCTCTCTAAATGACCAAACCACCTCAACAACCCCTCTTCAGCCCTCTAATGCTTTTAGTAACTCCACACCTAATTTCCACACTCTGAATTCTCTGCATAATATTTACACCACACATTGCCCTTAGACAAGACATCTCCACTGCCTCCAGCCACCTCCTCGCTGCAGCATTTACAACCCAAGATTCACACCCATATAAGAGTGTTGGTACCACTATACTTTCATACATTCCCTTCTTTTCCTCCATGGATAATGTTTTTTGTCTCCACAGATACCTCAATGCACCACTCATCTTTTTTCCTTCATAAATTCTGTGGTTAACCTCATCCTTCATAAACCCATCTGCTGACAAGTCATCTCCCAAATATCTGAAAACATTCACTTCTTCCATACTCCCTCTCAGCTGTCGTATCTGAGCACCTCTGCAAAGACAGTGATTATGTATGAGTGAGGTGAAAGTGTTGAATGATGAAAGTATTTTCTTTTTGTGGATTTTCTTTCTTTTTGGGTCACCCTGCCTCAGTGGGAGACGGCCGACTTGTTGAAAAAAAAAAAAAGTGTGTATATAGGTCAGGGTGGTATAAGATCTGTTAGGAGTGAAGAAGAGCCAGATGCAAGTGTGAGGGAGGTGCACGAAAGGGAGTAAAGCAGCTGGGATTGAGACGAATTTTAAAAGTAGGTGGGGATATAGTTTTGGAGTGGTTGGTGCTTTTATTTAATACAGTGGTCCCTCGGTTTTCGTGCATCTCCAAACTCAAACATTTATGTAACTGTATTTTCGTAAGTGCTGTTGCAAGTGTATTTTTGGGGGTCTGAAATAGACTAACCTACGTGACATTATTTCTTAAGGAAGTAAATTTGTTTGGTAATGGCATTTGAGCAGCATTCTGGAACGAATTTTCGGCGAGAACCGAGGGACCACTGTATATGTATGAAAGAGGGGAAGGTACTTAGGGATTGGCAGAGAGAGTGCATAGTTCCTTTGTATAAAGGCAAAGGGGACAAAAGAGTGTAAGAATTATAGGGGAATAAACTTTTGTGTTAAAGGAAAAAAGGATATGGGACCGGGGGGGGGGGGTGCAAACCACAATGCCATCTTAGCTTCTGAGCTTCTAATAGAGAAGACTCATAAGCAGTGCTTCTGTACACGCTTCCTTTAGTTTATAGACTATATGGCTTAGAGGGAGGTGAGAATAGACTTACTGTTAAAGCTCTTGGGCTGTGGTGAAGGCACAAGTTGGATTAGTTAGTTCCTCTTATAGAAGCATGTACAGAAGTACTGCTTCAGTCTTTTTTATTTGAAGCTCAATAGCCGAGATGGTAGAGCAACAGATTGTCAATTTATGGACTGTGGTTTGCATTCCCTGTCCATTCTTCTGTTTATTCATTGACAATTGTTTGTTATAACTTCATCTGAGTTTGTATAATGTATATATACACTCATGCCTCTGGCAAGACTGTGATAGTGTGAATGATGGTGGAAGTGTTTCTTTTTTGGGTAACCCTACCTCATTGGGAGAAGGCCAGTGTGTTAAAAAATATATAATTTTTTTTTTTAACACTGGACATCTCCCACTGAGGTAGGGTGACCCAAAAACTTTCACCATCACACTATCATTGTCTTGCCAGAGGTGCATAAATGTGACAGATCATATGTCCCTCTAACAGCAAATATCCCCACCCCTCCTTTAGAGTGTAAATATTGTATTTCCCACCTCCAGGACTCAAGTCTGTTTAACCAGTTTCCCTGAATCCCTTCACAAAATGTTACCATGCTCACAATGACAAGCAATACTGATGGAAAAGCCTCCAGTCATGTTCTCTTGGGCTTTTATTGTCAAGTTTCTAAGTATCACCATCAAGGCTCCTCAAGGAATGTGCCTCAATGTTGATGAAAGGCTCTTTATCAAAAGAACTGGACTTAACCACTTCCCTTTCTTGGATCAAACCTGGTTGCCTCCCATTCCCTGGATGCTGTATAATCCCAAGAGGTTTAGCTGTTTGCAATGATTAAAATAAAAGTAATCTTCAAGGAATGTTGCTCCATCTACTGTGTGTTCATTTATATGGATAGTATGCCTTGTCATATTTCAGATTAATGATAGTCTGGAGTATTAGGATTTTGTCACCTTAAAGAAAGAATAGTTCATACTGTATCAGGAATTTAGTGTTGTTGGACTCATGATCATATATAATTGTGGTACATTTTCTAAAGAAGATTGTCCACTTTGGTTTATTACATTAGTATGCATCTCTGTTTTCATCACTGTTATGTACAAAAAATATTTTCAAATGTGATGTAATAGCTTAACTTGTTCATGTATTCAGCTTGCTCACCCAATTTAAGTTTAAGTAGTCTTACTGAAAATTTAGGGCTTACAAGTACGAGCTTGCTATTGAAATGGAAGTTGACCTAAAGCGAACCATTACTGTTGTGCCTGCATGAAGTAGAGGGGGAATGAGGGGTAGCCATGTAGGTGTTTTAAATGGTTAATCCTCAAAGATCTTTTGTACATTTTATATTTTTCATTAGTGCTTGCATGGTATATTGATTAGAAGAGAAAGGTAATTAAAATAATCACTTTCACATTGAAATACACTATTTTATAGTGACTGTTTCATTTGTTTTAATTGCTTTGGGTCAACTTTAAACTATGTACAGTACCAAGTTTTTGAATCTTACCCTAAGAAGAATCTTGCTAATGATACTGGTTATTTTTAATACTCATAAGATCTAGTAATGTGAGAGACACTGATATAGACAATTAAATGTATGGAGAACAAAGTTTCCCTATGCTAGTCATAGTATGTTAGATTGCTTTTTACTTAATTGCTTTCCCAGACTCAATTATAGCTTACTTTTTTCCTTGTCTAATTGTTTAATAGGTCCTTGTACTGACACCTAGGAACTTAGTGTACACCGTTGAAGCCTTTTGGCCGTATAGAGGAGTTGCACTCATTACTTTTTATCAAATAATTTTTATTCCATTAAACCCTCGAAAACCTAAACTGGTTCTCTCATATTTATATATGAACTGTGATAGCACAATTGTTGATTTATAAATTAGTGAATGAATATAGGATTGGAATTTTTAGGGTTTAGCAAAGTCATTTTAATGGATATGAGTGTGGCTTCTGGGTATGCATTTGGTTTCTTGAATATAAAAATATTCTGTAGCAGATTCAACTTTGTTTTGCACCAAACATTCAAGTTTTTATATACTACACTTATTTTTGTACTTTTCATTGTTGCTAGAAGCAGCAGAAACAATTTAATGGAACTATTTCTGTGTTGGTAGTGTGTCCATGATTTGCCTGTTATTTCCAGATCTATTACTGTATGCTACTTCATTGTCTAACACAGAAATTGTAGATATTGAATCTGCAATAATTATGTGAATAACTTTTTGATCGGAAGTTAAATTGATACTTGAGGATGACTTTACATATTAATTTTGCTTTAAGTGTATTTTCTCTTAATTGTGTAACAATGAGAGTTGGCATAGGAATTTTATCAGAAATTAAAAATGGAGTCGCTGAGAAATATTTTATTAAGTTTTGGGATGCCATGTATAATTATCCATTCCAGTTTGTATAAGATTTAAATGATTTTAGTAAGCCATTGTATCAGATGTATAAATTTCAAAACAAGAAAAGCTATGCAATTGGGAACTTAAATTTGACCAATAACTTGACAAATTTATAGAGCAAATTTTGAAAGCATTTGACTGTTTAAGCATTCAGGTTTAATTTGGTAAACTGAAATGCAAAATTTTTATAAAATTGGAAGGTTTGAAAAAAGTAGAGAATTGTTAATATGAACATTTGCCTAAATTTTGCAAAGGCTTTAAGGATGATATTCACCGTAATATATCATGAATTGCTTTAGTTACATTTCGGTCAATTCTTCAAAAAGTTGACATTTTCACTTGCTTGTATCGACAAATACTTGCCATTGCTCTCTTTTACTGACGTGTGTATAATATGTGCATGTACACGTGTGCGTGTGTGTTACATAATTACAAATATTATACACACTATGAATAATTCACTTTCAATAATGTGAGTATACATGTATTTAGTCTAACCAAGAGAGACTTTCAAGAATGTCCCCAGTCATACCAAAAATATCTGCATAACTTTAGTACATTATTGAATGTGGGTTATTAATATACTACATATATTATCCATACAGTCAGTGTACGAGTTAATCATACATATATTAATATCACAAACGCACATGCATGCATCGTGACAAATGAGACAAATTCATTTAGGCTAAAAAGCTATGGTCATTTTGCCAAAAAGAGTGAAAATTTGTATAAAAGAAATCGTGAAAATCAGTAAACAAATTAAAAAATATGTATAGTATATAGTTTATCATTGATAATACAGTGAATTCTTGATAGAAAGGACTTTTCAAATTATAGGAAAACTCCTCTGGTTAAATTGTACTTTTCATTTATTTTCAGTGTTTATTGCAGTACAGTGAACCCTTGGTTTTCATTGGTAATTCTTTCCAGAATGCTGTTCGAGTGTCGTTACCGAACAAATTTGTTCCCATAAGGACGAATGTAAATTAGATTAGTCGTTTCAGACCCCCCAAAAATACACACAATTGTTCGAGTTGGAAGTTGTACAAAAACTGAGGGTCCACTGTATAATCGGTAAATTGTGTGTACAGTATATCAGGTATACAGTAAAGTACTTGGTGCTTTTTTTTTTTTTAACTGATTTAACCCTTTAACTGTCCAAACGTAGATATACGGTTGTATGCATACTGCTCCGAACGTAGATCTACGTTTTATTTTTCATTCCTTCAAATTTAGTGCAATAGGCCTGAGTCGCCTAGACATGAGAGAATGGGTCTGCGCCCTCAGTGTGCACAGTATTAAAAAAATCTGGGACCACTTAGTACCTTGTGGGAGCACTAGTTCAATTGAGTGCCAGCTAAAGCAAATAATGTGGCAAACACCATGGATTCACTGATGTCATGTCGCATTAACACTCCCCTTATAAGAGGAAAGTAAAAATAGGTTCGATAAATACATGAGTGGCTGTGGGTGGGTGAGAGTTGGACCTGACTAGCTTGTGCTCCTTCCTTCAGAGGATGTGACCTGACTAGGTGGGTCATTGGTCTAAGCTGGGGGGTGACATGGACCTGCCTTGCATGGGCCAGTAGGCCTGCAGTGTTCCTTCTTTTTTATGTTCTTATATATTCGGCAGGCTGGCTTTGGCTGTCTGTGTGTATATCTATCTGTCCTATATCTCTGTATCTGTCTATATCTCTGTCTATCTATATATATCTGTAATATCTCTCTCTCACATGTACACATAAGTACAGTTATACATAGTGTAAATTACCTGGGATAACCCAAAAATTCCAGGCAAAGTCCTATACAATGCTTGTAGATATAAGACATAATACGCATTGTCACTTCTCATGCTATAACCTGTTGGCTTACGCGCACTCAGACTGAGACAAGAGAGGGAAGACACACACACAGGCAGACGAAAAGACACCAACAGGCAGACGGAAAGCACACACACAGGCAGACGGAAAGACACACACACGGCAGACGGAAAGACACACACACAGGCAGACGGAAAGACACACACACAGGCAGACGGAAAGACACACACACAGGCAGACGGAAAGACACACACACAGGCAGACGGAAAGACACACACACAGGCAGACGGAAAGACACACACACAGGCAGACGGAAAGACACACACACACAGGCAGACGGAAAGACACACACACACAGGCAGACGGAAAGACACACACACAGGCAGACGGAAAGACAGTGGAAACAAGGAGAGGGTTCCCTGCTCCCATTCATCAATGTCATTGGGCTGTCAGTGTTATCTGACACTTGTCATAACACCATTCTTCAAGGAGTTTCATATACTCCAGGCACACACAGGCAGACAGAAAGACAGATAAGCAGAGCTAGACAGAAACACAGACAGATAGACAGTGAAAACAAAGCGAGGGTTCCCTGCGCACATTCATTCATCAATGTCATTGGGCTGTCAGTGTTATCTGACACTTGTCATAACACCATTCGTCAAGGAGTTTCATATTATACTCCAGGCACACACAGGCAGGCAAACAGACAGATAAGCCGAGCTAGACAGATAGATAGAAACTCAGATAGATAGACATATACAGACAGTGAAAACAAAGCAAGGGTTCCTTGCACACATTCATTCATCAATGTCACTGCCTTATCAGTAGTTATCTGACAATTGTCATAACACCATTCTTCAAGGAGTTTCATATATACTCCAGGATGTCTAAAACATTGCTGGGACCTATAAATACTTTGTATATATTTATAGACAATAGTAAATGACCAAGGCAGGTGAAATTGTTCACCTGTTGGTGTCATTGTGACTATTTGAGTACTATTTCAGTACCTAATATTAGTGTTAGAACAAAGATTGGCTATGAAATCACAAGAACTATTATAAATTGTAATTACCAGAACATAAAAATTGTATAAATTAAAATAAAAACTAGAAAAAAAAGTATATCGGCATTACTTCTGCAAGCGGCAGGACTTGTTGTTGCCGTCAGGTGAGCATCCAGCACCAACTTGTCGGGCTTATATCTCGGTAAGTACTGGCCCTAAAGTTTTTTTTTTAACCTATCCTGTTTATAAAAATGCGCTCTTCATTTATTTATTTTTTTTTTATTTTTTTTTTTTTTTAATATTCGGAGCAGTGCGCGAGTGAACGTAGATCTACGTGTGGACAGTTTAAGGGTTAATGGACAATTACAATTAGTCCATTGTCAAGGACTTATCTACAGTAAGTTTAGTAGAATTACATTAATTAAATTCCATTCGTTATAGCAAAGATAAGCGAGGTGTTTTGAGCCAAAATATTACACCATTTTAGAAAAATATTTCTTAAGCAGTTTGTGACTAACTGGCAAATTTGCTTTCTGCACGAAGTGTGTGCATGTGTATGTATGTACGTGTGTGTATATATATATATATATGAACTCTGATTAAGTCGTAATAAATGACAATCAGTGAATAAATGGAAAGATGAACAGGAGGCTCTTAAGGTACTAAAATTTTGGGACCACAGTTCAAGCCTCCCAGTCATCTTTATTTATTTATATACAAGGAAGAAATCACAAACACGTGATTGTAGATACGTATATAAAAATACCACAGTGAAAATAAAAAAACATCCAAGCACTTTCATGTGCTTACATCATCAGAGGAATTAGGAGAGGCAAGAGAAGCGCATTTTATATGTTAAACACCGAGGTGATACCTCACTCAGAGCAGGTGACAGCTCGCATAGTGAGGTGCTACTTAACTACACTGTAGGCCTACTGGTCCACAATTTCAATTTTAATTGTAAAGCTTTTCCAATAAAATGGTGAACTGCAAATAAGTCAAACCTTAGAGGATTGACTTATTGTCAATTTACTATGTTGCTACCTAATGCAAAACACTATTTTGAGCTAGGTAGTACCTCACTGGGTGAATTGTCATCTGCTCTCAGTAAGGTATCAGCTCAGTGTTTAACATATATAAATATTTTCAGTATCACTTTTCTAACAATAAATTGAAGAGCAGGAAGGAAACCCCTATGCAGGCAAATTATCTTCACAGGAATTATTATAATAATGGGGGAGTGCTAAACCCATAGGGATTATGCAGTGCCTGTAGGGTTGGGGGGGGCTAATGGAAGGTATTTATGCTCAATTCAGGGAACTGGAGCACAAATCGAATTCCCTAGATCAAGAGCCCCTCACCAGCATCAAGGAACCTCCCTTGAGGGGTCTTCATAGGAAAAAACTGAAGTAGGCCTGTGTAGTATAGATATTATTACAATCAAAAAGTGCTAAACCACAGGGGTCATACAGCTGTAGTATTAGTACTACCAATTATAGAATCATCCTCTCATTTTTTTCAAGGGTGAGATTTGACACTTTTAAGATACCAAAATTTGTATAAACAAAATATTCCATTACATTAATCTGTTGTATGTAGTATATTATTGTGCCCCATCATCCATCAAGGGGGATATGCTTTGATGCCAGCTAAGGGTTATTGCTCCAAGGAATTACTCTCCATTTTTTTTGGACTGAACCATATTGCCTATTTTCTCCAGGAAGTGAATTATCCTTATAGGTTTAGCACTCCACCCATGAAAGTAATAAATCATATTGCCCCTTTCAAGGAGATACCTCAATGCTGATGAAGGGCTCTTGATACAAATTCTTGAAGCTACTTTTGGCTCAAACCTAATTGCCTCCTACTCCCAGTACCCCTGTGGTTTAGCGCTTCTATTTGATGATAATAATCCTACTCCCAGCTCCCCTACAGGTTCAGTACTTTCTCATGATACTTGGCAGAAACTAATTATCTGTACCCATCCCATCCCATTTTCATCATTGGAACAGAGTATTAATGTTGATAATCATTTAACATAGATGCTTTGTATGTATTGGGAATGATGCTAATGCTGTTTTGACAAGTAATGTACTGAGAATTATGTACAAAATTTATATGTTGAAATGTTAGTGGTGGTGTGAGAATATTGTTACAAGAGGTAAATAATGTAATTAGTTGTGCTTGGTAATACTACTCTCCATTACTGTACTGTGACTGTCAAACTAATGCTGACTACCTTAAGTGACAAATCAATGAAAAGGCTAAATAACCAACAACTGAGGCCTTTGTAATTGATATGTAGTCTATGTTGGCCTGTTGCAGTGCTGTTCTTTCCTGTGCAACTGCTTTGCATTTATATGGGAATCCTTTTCACTTTTAATTTATTGCCTCAAGAGTATCTTTAGATAGACTGAAAATTTTGCATCATATGCTGAAGGGTATCCCACATGTAAACAAGAAACATCAATGAAAATACTATATTTCATCTCACAACTGGAGCCCTCATCAACATTATAGTTGTGACAGGTCAGGGTGAAAAGATACAGTACTGCAGTAGGCCTACTGGTCCAAGCCAATAGAAGGTAAATGAAGCTAAAATACCAAATGGCTTTAAAAAAATTGTTGGGCAAGTATATTGCAGTGCTCCTACATTGTTCAAACACTGAGTAAAATATGTGGCATCTTTCCAACTGTATTTTTAAGTTGGTCAGCCCTTGATCTACTGTATGACCTTTTCGGGTTTAGTAACCCCTGTGGTTTAGCGCTTCTATTTGATTATAATAATAATAATAGGGTTTAGTGCTTACCCTAATTATAATATCCTCAATCTAGTCGGTTCAGAGCCGGAAAACATTCCGGCTCCATAAAGTAGTAGCAATGCAGTATGCGTAGTAGACTTATGCAGGTCCTGAAATTTAAACCTCAATATATTTATCCAATTTATTTTTTTAAAGCTACTCGGTGTTTTAGCTTCATTTGACCAGATGGCCTACTGTAGTACTATACAGTGGACCCCCGAGTTTCGGTCATAATTCATTCCAGTAGGCTGTTCAAGTGCCATTACCGAATGAATTTGTTCCCTTAAGGAAAAATGTAAATTAGATTAATCCTTTCAGACCCCCAAAATACACATACAATACTATTAAACTTGCATAATTGTTAGATTTCCGAGGTGACCGAAACTCGGGGGTCCACTGTATTTATCTTCTCACCCTTTATACAATGTTGCCCTCCTTCCTCTACTGTACATTCTGCCGAGGACTCCAGGCCCTCCACATTCGTGAGTTCCACTTTCGCGGCCTTCGAACATTTGCGAATGCCCAGCCGCCCAATCATATTTAAAATATATGTCATTACGTATGTTAGGAATTGTGGCGGCGGCGGCAGAGTTTGTTTGGAGACAGATAAGATAGTCCTTCAATATGACATTAATATCAACTCTACAGCTTATTTATCTATCACAGTTGATTTAATATGACAAACAATATTAATAACAGAAACATGACACTCTAGAATGAATAAAGTATGTCATTACGTATGTCACGAATGGTGTTGTGTTGTTATTGGGTGTATAAAGGCCACCGAGAGCATAAGCCTTACATGGTGGTGGTGAAGCCGGCAGTGTTGTCAGTCACCCTATATACCTCCAATAACATTGGAGGAGTTAGTTTCGTGCTGTCCTTTTTCTATCGATTAATCGCTTAACTTACTGCTACACTGTTAGTGCTACACTTTATCACTGGCTGGTGCTATACCCTTTATCGACTTGTGCTGCTTTAGTATCATATCATAGAATCACTGAAGAAGACACATTCTCCCCCCTCTTCCTCCTCCACTTTGGTACTCTGCTATGAGTTCTTTCTTGAATTCTAGTCTTTCTCACCTTTACCAAAGGGCTGGCACTAGTACAATATTTTACGATGTTTTCATGTGTTTTATGATTGTTCATGGTTCAATAGGTTAAGGAAGCAGTATTGTTAGGCTAAGTAAATGCTATTATTATATTTCCCTACAATATATTTGTGCACCAAACTTTCGCGAGGTTCTTGATCCCCTAACCCTTGCGAATGTGGAGGGCCACCTGTATATACATATATACAGTGGACCCCCGGTTTTCGTGATTTTTTTTTCAGAATGCTGTTCAAGTGCCATTACCAAATGAATTTAATTTATTCCCATAAGGAATAATGTAAAGTACACTAGTCCTTTTAGACCCCAAAAATACACTTACATAATAAGCATTTAAAAAAATACACTTACATAAAAGGGCGAGTTTGGAGCAGGACAAACACCGGGGGTCCACTGTATATATGTACCTCGGTATACATCCGCTTTGGAATAAGTCCAACTTGGCATATGTCCTGTTTGGATGCGAAAATTTTGCTTAGTATACGACCTTTGTTTGGAATACGACTCGCATGCTAGAACTTGTATGGGTCAAAATGAGTCGCAACACTGTGCGCTACCCTTGTTTACCTCTCGATGTGGAGGGGCATAGGGAAGAGCTGACCACTGAGGAGCTGCAGGAACTTGGAGGAGCACAAGACTAAGATGGATGCACTCTCTTCAGACTCGGAAGAGGAGGCAGAGGAAGCCCCTACTTCATTAACCCTTTGATTGTTGCGACCCCAAATCCTAAAGTGTGTGTGTGTCCCAGAATATTTGAAAAAAAAAAAATTCTTATGAAATGATAGAGAATCTTTTACCAATGGTAATGACACCAAAAGTACGAAATTTGATGAAAAACTTATGGAATTGTGCTCTCACGAAGTTAGCGATCTCTTAAATATTTACGCATCAGCGATTTCGCCTAGTTTGAGCCCTATTTTTGGTCCATTCCATTGTTCCAGTTGACCAAACTCATAGCTATTTCTTTAGAACTCCATTTGCTCTATCGACTGAGTACAAGAAACTGCCCCATTTACTAATTTCAACTACCCAATAAAGTGATCAAAAATTGGCAATTTGGCCAATTTCATGCAAATTAAAAAAGATGTCAATTTCAAAACAGGGTCAACCCCTGTGGTTTAGCACTTCTTTTGATTATTATAATAATAATCAAAACAGGGTCCAGAATGAACAATGCAGACATTCCTGGCACTAAAATACTAACATTTTCTCTGTTAATTAGTCACATCTCCAGGCCCCTCTTATATTACTCTTGCTTTCTATTTTGATTTTTTATTCACACAAAAAATAGAAGTTTTACTGTTATGCAGAATGCTGCATTATTGTAATAATTGTATAAATAATAACCCATTTGTGACTGCGTATTAGAATGTCTAGTTGGACACTTATTGGACAATGACGTTATTTGTTTACTCTTGAACATCAGCAAAAATCGAACATTTCCACTACTTTGAACAGGGCAATGAACAGGCAGACACTGCTGCGCGGTCAGCAGTACATGACCTTCCAGTTTCATATAGAGGTGTTCCTTTCACGGACTATTTTGCGGTCATTGCTACCCACCTTCGCACCCGTTGGCAACAACGCTGGTCTGACCTGCTGAATAACAAACTTCATTCTATTAAACCGGTTATAGGTTTCTGGCCTTCTTCTTGTCACCAATGTCGAGGTTGGGAGACTACACTCTCCCGTCTTCGCATCGGCCACACTCGTCTTACTCACGGGTATCTCATGGAGAGGCTCCCTGCCCCTCTCTGTGAGCATTGTCAGGTTCCAGTGTCTGTTCGACATATCCTGTTGGACTGCCCACTCTATCAACGAGCACGCAGAATTTACCTCCAACGACGTCTTCGCTCTGCGGCCCTTTCTTTACCTTCCCTTCTTGCAGATGGCCCCTCCTTTAATCCTGACTCTCTCATTGACTTTTTGACAGAAACTGACTTACTACACAAACTCTGAAGATTATACCTCTAGCACCTCCCTCAGTCCCTTCTACCTCGATCTCTTGCTACCCTCCTCCCCTGCACAATCCACCGTCATCTTGCACTCCATACCCTACTAATCGTCCATCTCCCTCTTACAACCCACTCTCCCTGCATCCTACAATAACCTGCAGCGCTGTATAACCCCTGTGGTTTAGCGCTTCTATTTGATTATAATAATAATAATAATCCACTACTTTGAGCTCAATTTCAAGGATCATCTCTATTTCTGTAATATGTCTTCCATTCTATCAAATGAGACCACGAAAACGAGAATACAACCATAAATACTATATGAAAATACACCTCAAAGTTGGCATTTTAATCCAAAAACAGTCTGATTTTTTTTTTCTCGTGCACTGTGTGTTAGAGAATTTTTTTTTTTTATACTGCCTGCTCGTGCACCCATTCTCTCATGTGGGCCTACCAGCTTTCTCTCCCTTGATTTGAAGCTGCTAGAATTTTGGCGTATTAATACATCAAAAACACTGGCTCGTAAGACATATATATACAACAGAAACAGTCAAAGGGTTAATCAAGGAAATCTCTGCCAAATGGATGGACGTCAAAAACTTTGCAGAGAAGTACCACCCCATCAAAGACCAAACAAGCCATAATAACATTGTCTGGAATGACCAGACTGTCACATTTCCGAAACATCCTGAGAAGAAGGCAGAATAATAAGATAAGATTTCTTCGGATTTTTAACCCCGGAGGGTTAGCCACCCAGGATAACCCAAGAAAGTCAGTGCGTCATCGAGGACTGTCTGTCTTATTTCCATTGGGGTCCTTAATCTTGTCCCCCCAGGATGCGACCCACACCAGTCGACTAACAACCCAGGTACCTATTTGCTGCTAGGTGAACATGACAACAGGTGTAAGGAAACACGTCGAAATGTTTCCACCCGCCGGGAATCGAACCCGGGCCCTCCGTGTGTGAAGCGAGAGCTCAAGCCACCGGGTAGATTTTTAGTAAAAGTCAAACCTGGTGAGCTTCAACCAGGTCCAAATAGTAAAAAGAGAGAGAGAGAGAGAAAAAGAGAAGGGGACTCTCCTTCCAAACAATAACATTTCCTCCTCCTCCTCCCTTCTCAGCACTATCCTAGTAGGTACTTAACTCTTTTCAGCAAAGTAAAGTGAGGTTAAATTTGCATTTATTTCATCTAATTCTTTTGTATTTATGTATTTTAGTATTAAGCAGTTTAAATTACGTATTTTAGACAACGCCATCAATGTATAATATGCCAATAACATGGGAACAGATTAATAGTTTTTCCTATATTTATTGGAAAATTTGTTTGGTATATGTCCTGTTTGGTACAAGTCCAAGGTCCTGGAATGGATTAATGATGTATACCGAGGTACCACTGTAATATAATATATATTGGCAGTTTGGAGGAACTTCTAAACTGTCGTATATATACGTCTTACGAGCCACTGTTTCAGACGTATATATACTCACAAATTCTAGCGGCTTCAAATCAAGTGGGAGAAAGCTTGTAGGCCCACATATGAGAGAATGGGTCTGTGTGCGCTGTATAAAAAAAAAATCCTGCAGCACGCAGTGCATAATGAGAAAAAAAAAACTTTGACCGTGTTTTTGGATTAAAACGCCGTCTTTGAGGTGTATTTTCGTATAGTATTTATGGTTGTATTCTCTCTTTTATGGTCTCATTTGATAGAATGGAAAACATACTACAGAAATATAGATGATTGTGATTAGTTTCATGATGAAAACGATTTTTGCAAATGTTCAAGAGTAAACAAATCACGCCACGCGTCCAATACACATCAATTGGCAAGTCTAATATTCTTTCACGAGTGCACTGATATTATTTATACCATTTTTACAATAATGCAATAGTCTGCATAACAGTAAATCTTCTATTTTTTGTGTGAATAAAAAATCAAAATAGAAAGTAAGAGTAATTAATATAAGAGGGGCCTAAAAACGTGACTAATGAACAGATAACATCTTATTTTAGTGCCAGGAATGTCTGCATTGTTTATTCTGGACCCTATTTTGAAATTGACAACTTTTTTATTTTGCATGAAATTGGCCAAATTGCCAATTTCTGACCACTTTATTGGGTAGTTGAAATTGGTGGTTTCTTGTACTCAATCGATAGAACAAATGGAGTTCTAAAGAAATAGCTATGAGTTTGGTCGACTGGAACAATGGAATTGGCCGAAAATAGGGCTCAAAGTCGGCGAAATTGTCGATGCGTATATATTGCCGAGATCACTAACTTTGCGAGAGCGTAATTTCGTAAGTTTTCCATCAAATTTCATACTTTTGGTGTCATTACCATCAGGAAAAGATTCTCTATAGTTTCATAAAGAATTTTTTTTTTTTTTTAAATTTTGCGACAACAGGAGAGCACTCGGTATTAGGGGTTGCAACAGTCAAAGGGTTAAGGCATTGCTTAAGTCTACAAAAGTTACAGAAATATTTTTTACCTTAAATTGTGGTTGCTGGTGAATGTTAATGCTTCTGAACAGAGTGGAGAGGGATGGTGTGGCCCTTCCGAGCTGAGGTGGAAGGTTGTAGATTGTTTGCCAAGAAGGATGGTTGAGGCTCTGGCAATAAAGTTGGTCATACTGAAAAATTCTGTAATGTCTTTGGTATCTTAACCCTGCAGTACTTATACAGCTGATGGTAAGGCAGCTTTAGCTACTCTAGGCCCCTGAAGAACATAGGGAAAAAAAATCTGGGTACATATTTCATTGGAACCCCCCACCCCCCCTCAAAAAAAAAGCAAAGCAAAATTTTCTTTAAAATTTGCAATTCATCAAAACTAAAAAATATTCAGGTTTTCTATGGACTGTAGTCGTCATTGCTTGATATGGAAATGTGCGGCGAGGGTTAATGTGACCCTGTGAAAACATGACGGGCAGTTCCATAGCTATTACCAGCCACAACAATCACCTGCAAACATTAGTAAAAATACCATATTTTACCAGCTAAGTCTTTTTTAATAAATATGCTCAGAGTAATAACATTAATATGAATGCAAGCTATCCAAGAAAACACAAAAAAAAAAACTTCTCAAGGCTCTGAACATGTATTATTGGGTTAAGGGTCATTGTATCCATCTCGCTGCTACAAAAAAAAGCCTTTGCAAATAAAAAAAATAGTACATATATTTATTACAATAATCATTTCCCTTGCATTTTCAATAATAAAATTAGCAGCATGTACCAGAGAGTGGTCGGAGGCTTGTGCAATGGGAGCTCTTAACCATTCCTCAAGTTCTTGTTCATCACAATGCATGTATACCTTCTAGACTGATGCACAAATGTATATGAAGTACGTAGGTAGATTATATCTAGGTTCCTTAAGTTTTTTAATCTATTATGCAAAGAAAGGTAAGCAGAGGATATATAAACACTTGAAAGTTGCTCTCATGGACAGTTGCAGTTCCTGTCAATGCAAAATATGCAAATAATTTATTTTCACAAAATAAGTTGAACAAAAATGATACAAAAATTTGTATATAAACAGTTTCCAGCATCCTCACATTTTAGCACAGATGCAGGATATGAAACACTGCATGTATTGACTGGTATGCAGGATTATTATTATAATCAAAGAAAGCTGGTATGCAGGAAACAATTGCATTTGTTGGTTTTTCGGAGATTCCTGTGGTGATAAACAATTTATAGTGTATACTGTGGTGGCCCTTTGAATTTCAAAGAAAAACATTTATAATGGAGGTGCCACAAGATTATCTCTCTACTTTTTTGATTACTAACTTTAATATCAATCACTAACTCATTCAACATTTGTGTAAATACAGCAAGGACAAGTGAATGATTGTTAATGATACAGCAATGTTTAGGTATTGAAATTAGTGGTTGCTAGCCTTCTTGTATGGACTTTTTAGTTATTTTTCCTCTAAAGTTGCACCATCGTAAATAGATTACACGGTCAGTGTATATTATATATATAATGTGTATTTAAAAAGGTAGTAGGATGGTAGATAGGAACCACCCAAGGAGGTATTACCATCCTGCCAAATAAGTGTAAAATGGAAACTTGCAATTGCTTTACATGATGGTAGGTTTGCTGGTGTCTTCTCTTTGACTCTTATTATTATTATAATCAAATAGAAGCGCTAAACCACAGGGGTTATACAGCGCTGCAGGTTTCTTTGACTCTTAATTATGCAAATAACGGATACATCTTGCTACTGCTATTTACACTTAGGTCACACTACACAGGCATGTACAGTATATGTATACACACCCATCTGAGTTTTCTTATGTATTTTCTTAATACAGTGGACCCTCGGTTAACGAATACCCCGGAAATCGTGCAATTATGTAAGTATAATTTTGTAAGTTCTTGTGGAAGTGTATTTTTGGGGGTCTGAAATAGACTAACCTACGTGAAATTTTTCCTTAAGGGAGTAAATTCGTTCGGTAATGGCACTTGAGCAGACTTCAGGAGTGACGTTTTTACGAAACTCGGGGGTCCACTGTACAGTAGAACTCCTGTACCCGCGGATTCAGTTTCCACGGATTACTGTGGCCAAAAAATAACCCTTAATTTTTGTTTAATAATGACCCCTAAGCATGAAAATGGTGATGGTGGCAGTTCTTCAAAGCCTAAGAGAAGCTGTGAAGTGCATCCCATAATTTTCTACTCGTGTGTAATTTATCAATTAAACTATCATAGGTATGTAAATGAAAAATGACTTGTTTGTAGGGCTTGTTACCATCTGCAGTTTCAGGTAACCACAGTAGGTCTTGGAACATATTCCCCCACGGATATGGGGCGGACTACTGTGGTTCTTATTTTTTCTTTCATCTCCATAAGCCATGCGTGTCATAAGTGACTAAAATACTGGGAGCAAAGGGCTAGTAACACCTTCTGAATAAATTAAATGTAAACAGGAAAAAGCTTTACGAAAGTGTTTCTTCTTTTTTGGTCACCCTGCCTCGGTGGAAAACAGCCAGTGTTAAAATAAATATATATATATATATATATGGGTGTGTGTGCATGCATAATATAGCCATTGTGAAAAATAATTATATTCCAAGAGCTTTTGTGATTTCTCATGAAAACTCTTGGAATGAAATCACAAAAGTGCTTGGAATACAATTATTTTTCACTATGGTTATATTGTACGTATATTAAGATATCGCGTTTCCTGTGATCTTAATGCATATTATAGATATACTGTAAACATTATATATATATTTATATATACTCCTGTCTGGAGTCATCAGCATTGTGTACAATAGAGGAAGTAGGGAAACATAGAAGGGTGACAGGTCAGCTGAAAATATAAATGCAGCACTATGTAATTATGTAATATCACAGTCACTAGCAAAATGATTATCAGTTAGACCAATTGAAGTAAGATAAATCCCCGGGCCCTGATGAACTTTTTTCAAGGGTTCTTAAAGAGTGCAAAATGGAACTTTGTGAACCATTGACTAATATTTTTAATATATATCTTCAAACAGGTGTACTGTCTGATATGTGGAAGATGGCCAATGTAATTCCTATTTTTAAAGCAGGGGACAAGTTGTTACAGTCAAGTTTCTGCCCAATAAGCCTGACCTCAATTGTAGGTAAATTACTAGTCAATTATAGCTGATATCATAAAAAGCCATCTTGATAAACTTCTTCAGTAAAGCTTTTGAGGCCGTTGATAAAGAATTCAATATTGTTTATTTGGATTTGAGTAAGGCTTTTGATTGAGTACCACATTAGAGACTTAAAGAAAGTGGCAGCTCATGGCACTGGGGAAAAAGTGCTGTCATGGATCAAGTCATGGCTCACGAACAGGAAGCAGAGAGAGTGCATAAATGGGGTTAAATCCGAGTGGGGATCTGTAACAAGTGGCACTCCACAGGAATCAGTCTTAGGACCGTTGTTGTTTATAATATAGTATATCAATGACCTTGACGAGGGAATTATTAGTGATATGAGCAAATTCGCCGATGACACGAAGATAGGTAGGATAATTAAATTCAAACGTTGATATCATGAAACTTCAGGAGGATTTAGACAAACTCAATTCATGGTCAGAAAAATGGCATATGCAGTTCAATGTAGATAAATGCAAGGTTCTGAAGCTCAGGAGTGTCCATAACCCTAGCACTTAAAAGTTAAATGTAATGTAGAACTTAGCCATACAGATTGCGAAAAGGACTTGGGGGTTATGGTAAGCAGCAACCTTAAACCAAGACAGCAATGCCTAAGCGTACGTAATAAGGCAAGAAGTGTAAGCAACAGAAGTCCAGCGGTTATACTACAGCTTTATACATCATTAGTAAGGCCTTGCCTAGATTACGCGGCTCAGTTCTGGTCTCCATTTTACAGGATGGATATAAATTTGTTAGAAAACATTCATCGACGAATGACAAAGTTAATACATAGCATTAGAAATCTTCCACATGAAAGATTGAAGACCCTTAAATTACATTCACTTGTAAGACGAAGAATGAGGGGAGACATAATCGAAGTGTATAAGTGGAAGATGGGTATTAACAAAGGGGATATAAACACGGTCTTGAGGATATCTCTCCAAGAGAGAACCTGCAGTAATGGATTCAAATTAGACAAGTTTAGATTTAGAAAGGATATAGGAAAGTATGGGTTTGGAAATAGGGTAGTTGATGAGTGGAACAATCTGCCTAGTAGGGTTATTGAGGCTAAAACCTTGGGAATTTTAAATTTAGGTTGGATAAACACATAAGTGAGAGGGGTTGGATTTGAGTGAGACTTGCACATGAGTAAATTGAATTATCAAAGCTTATTGCTTGGGTATAATTGAAAATTGGGTTGGGCAAATATTCTGTTAGTGAGATGGATTGTGAAGGACTTGCCTAGTATGGGCCAACAGGCCTGCTGCAGTGTTCCTCCTTTCTTATGTTCTTAGCACTGCAATTGGCCTACTGGACCAAGCCAGTGGAGTGTGTGTTAAACCTTGGTACCTTTAATATATTTCACAAACATATGGCTGAGGAGGACTTGCCTAGCATAGGCATATTTCAGTGCTCCTACATTGTTACAAATGTATAATACTGAGCATCATCTCTATCTGTATTACAGCCTCTCCTCACTTAGCAACATACTCATTTACTGAAGATTCTGACTTACTATGGACTCTTGACCAGTATGCACATCTAAATAATGTATATTAGAGCTGATTTCCTCTATTCTGTTTATTACAATATACAGTACATACACTAATGTATAAACATTTAAAAATATACTAAAAATGTTATAAATAAAGCAAAGGGGACATTAAAACAATATCAAAGATGGTTGACACAAGATCCACTACCATTATAATATGCTCCATGTTTAGCGACAATTTCGTTTACCGACGTGGTCTTAGGAACAGAACTCCATCGTTAAGTGTGGAGAGGCTGTACTAGGATGGTCTAGTAGATTTGGAATCTGAATATTTCTTTAAAGTAAATTTAGTGGCAAAACCAGGTCTCTATTTTTCCTTTAACAATCTGAAATTCTCTTGGGAATTGATTAATGCCAATTCAGTTTTCTTGTAATTGCAGGCACTTGTGTGTGCAATAATAGCATCTATCCAGTTGACAATGATTTGAGCTTTTCATTTGTTTGAGTAACATAGAACTATTTTGGTTACATCTTACTGCTCGTTTATGTTCTATCAATCACTGATCTCAATTCTGCCTTGTGCGTCCTATATACAGCCTCTCCTCACTTAACGACGGAGTTCCGCTCCTAAGACCACGTCAGTAAACGAATTCGTCGTTAAGTGAGGAGCATACTACTATAATAGTAGTGGGTTTGTGTCAACCATCTTTGATATTGCTTTAATGTCCCCTTTGCACCATTTATAATATTTCTGGAATACTATTTTTAAATGCTTATACAGTAGTGTACTGTATATTGTAATAAACAGACTAGAAGGCTGGGACGTTGTGTAGTTTTAAAAATAGGTTAGATAAATACATGAGTGTGGGTAGGTGTGAGATGGACCTGACTAGCTTGTGCTACTAGGTCAGATGCCGTACTAATTCCTTAAGTTGAAGTGACCTGACTACCTGGAGTTACCTGGAGAGGGTTAACTCCAGATGGTCGGGTCTAAGCCGGGGAGTGATGAACCTGCCTCACATGGGTCAGTAGGCCTGCTGCAGTGTTCCTTTTTTCTTATGTTCTTATATACATATTTTAGGTATGCATACTGGTCAGAGAGCCCATCGTAAGTCCGAGTCATCAGTAAACGAGTATGTCGCTAAGTGAGGAGAGGCTGTATATACAGTTAAATTTTTTACACGAGATAATAGACAATTTTTAAACAAGAACCCTGTCTGTTGAAACACCAGCTAGCTGCTGCATCCCATGTTCAATAGAACCCTCGTATCCACTGATTTGGTATCTACAGTTTACTGTGGCCCAAAAATGCCTCTTAATTTTGCATAATGGACCCAAAGCACAAAAGTAGAAAAGCTGGCAGGTCTTCAAAGCCTAAGAGAAGCTGTGAAGTGCTTCCCATCAGTGAGAAAAGCGATAATTCTCCACTTAATGTGCATAATTTACCAATTAAACTATATAATAGGTATGTATAGGACTTATAGGATGTGCTATGAAGACAAATTTCATGTACTCAGATATGGAAAACTCAAGGAAATTAAAACTATCAGGGTATACAGTGGACACCCGAGTTTCGACCACCTTAAAACTCGAACAATTATGTAAGTGTAATATTGTAAGTGCTTTTGTAAGTGTATTTTTGGGGGTCTGAAATGGACTAACCTACTTTACATTATTCCTTATGGGAACAAATTCGTTCGGTAATGGCACTTGAACAGCATTCTGGAATGAATTATGGCCGAAACTCGGGGGTCCACTGTACAACAAATTCTAACCATACAATAGAGTGAAAATGTGAAGGACCTGGGAGTGATAATGTCGGAGGGTCTCGCCTTCAAAGACCACAACAATGTATCTACTGCATCTGCTAGGAAAATGATAGGATGGATAATGAGAACCTTCACAACTAGGGATGCCAAGCCCGTGATGATTCTCTTCAAATTGCTTGTTCTCTCTAGGCTGGAATACTGCTGTACACTAACTGCCCCCTTCAAGGCAGGCGAAATTGCTGACCTGGAGAGTGTACAAAGAACTTTCACTGCACACACAAGTATGATAAGGCACCTAAATTACTGGGAATGGTTGAAGTTCCTTGATTTGTATTTCCTGGATCAAAGGCGAGAGAGATGCATGATAATATACGTACACTTGGAAAATCCTAGAGGGATTAGTACCAAACTTGCACACGAAAATCACCCCCTATATAAGCAAAAGACTCCAGGTACAACATTATAATGTAAATCCAATTAATCCATGTCAAACACCCAAAAATATTAAAAAATAAATTATTTAGGCATGGATACTGGTCAGAGAGCCTGTCGTAAGTCCGAGGCGTCGGTAAACGAGAACGTCGCTAAGTGAGGAGAGGCTGTAATGAAATTTAAACATCCTAATTTTGAAGTAATGAGTAAATAGTTGAGCAATCCTCAGCACAATATACAGTAATGAAATAGACAGTTTTAAGTTGAGCAGTCATAAATTATTTAGAAGTTTTTTTGTGTAGGTATTAAGTACGATTGGTTAATTTTGGGTAATGAGATTTCTAAGTAGGGCCTTAAATTGATTTGAGTTGCAGGCAGGGGTCCTTTAGTATGTTCTGGCAATGAATTCCAGATCTTTGGGCCCTTTACATGCATAGGGAAAGATGGACACGAGGGATATCGAAGAGTGATTTGTGTTTTGTATTATGGTTGTGTGTTATAGTTATCAAGGAGGAGGGTTTATATTTGAGTGTTAGTGTTCTGTGTATGTAGTAGTCACAATAATAAGTGTGGATGTTTTGTATATTAAGCAAGCGAAGGAGTATGCTGTCTAGTACAAGAGTTTGTAATCAATCTCACTGCAGCTTTTTTTTGGGTTATTAAAGGTTTAAGGTGATTTGCTGTGGTTGAGCACCATGCACAAATACCATAGGTGAGGTAGGGGTAAATGGGAGAGTGGTACAGAGCACGAAGAGCTGATTGGGGTAATATTTGCACCTCAAGTACACTGAGACAACACAATAAGTGTCCAGGGCCTAAGACTGTTCAACTGCCTCCCAGCATACATAAGGAGGATTACCAATAGACCCCTGGCTGTCTTCAAGAAGGCACTGGACAGGCACCTAAAGTCAGTACCTGACCAGCCGGGCTGTGGTTCGTACGTCAGTTTGCGTGTTGCCAGCAGTAACGGCCTGGTTGATCAGACCCTGATCCACCACGAGGTCTGGTCTAAGACCGAGCCATGGGGGTGATGACCCCCGAATCCGTCTCCAGGTATACTCTAGGTATACTCCAGGTATCCACGGTTTCAGTATCCATAGCAGGTCCTTGGAACATATCCCCCATAAATACGGGTCCTACTGTACTATTAATAAAGTCTAGATCAGACAGGGTGGAATTCAGATCAACAGTTGAGTGAGCGTAAACCAACAGAAATATAGCCAAGACTGCTCAACTTTTTTTCCAACACATGGAAAGTTTGAATCATTCTACCAGCTGGAGTGAAGCTACTCTCAAACAAGTGCCTTCCCATACAAAAATTTTTGAATCAGTAGTGACACCCACAAAAATTTATTTTATATAATTATATGTTCACCCTACATCTTACTTTTCCGTCCCTCCTTTGGAAGTCCCAACAATTCGTGTTTGCTCTTCCCCACTTCCATGTATAAATTTCACTTATCTGCTATAACTTCAAATTTACTCTTTGATGATCAACTGATCGCTTCTTTCATGCTGTTGCAGTGTACACTGAGGGTACTGGATATCCAGTAGTTCTTTCAGACAAAATAATGTGTAGTCATTTAGTGAATTCAGCCAGTGTTTTCACTGCTGAGTTGTGTAATTCTCATGGCTATCATACACATTGGTTTGATATCTGCCTTGTCTTTTGCAGTTGTTTCGGACTTCTTCAGTGCATTACAGGCTATCCAGAAATTTGACTCCTCTTTTTGTTATCCTCTGCATTCAACTTTGGTTATTCTGCAAAGAAGTCTTATTTTACTGGGACCCTGAACACATCGATGTTTGGGGTAACTAGCAAGCAGACTCAGCCACTATCAACTGTTCATGCCCTCCCTATTTCCCAATGAGATATTCTTTACCCAGACTATTTTTCAGTGATGTCTTGGCAACACTACCAATTACAATAATGTTGGTGCACAACAAATTGCTTTCTGTCAAACAACATTTAGGTTACTGTCCATCTTCTCACCACAGCTGAGGTTATTGCTTCACAGGAGGAGGGAGAGAGAGAGGAGGAGGTGCCTTCTTCAGTGATTAAGGAAATGTGTGGAATGTGGAATAGGTTACAAAGTTTTGTTGAAAAAAACCACCCTGAGCAAGCTGAAATGAGCCATCTGTGCAACAACTTCAGTGACAGCCATGTTGCACTTCAGGAAAGTATTAAAGAGTTGCCAGAAACAGAGGACTGTGGACAGTTATTTAACCAGGCTGGGGTCTAGTGACTCTCAAGCTGGTCCTAGTGGCATTAAAAGACCAACGCTTCTATTTGATTATAATAATGATTATAAATTAAAAGACCAAGAAGGGAAGTAACCCCAGAGAGGGACTTGTTACCTGAAGTCCTTTTGGAGGGGGATTCCCCTTCCAACCACTAACACCCTGCCCCTGTCATCCTCCCTATCTTCCAGATGCCTGCAAGTCTCTTCAATAAAGGTAAGTAAATATTATTTATATATTTTTTGTGGGACGGATTAATTGTATTTACATTATTTCTTATGGAAAATAAGGGTTCGAATTATGAAAGTTTCGTGTTGAGAAATAGCTCTTGGAACGGATTAGTTTTGTTAGTCGGGAGTCCACTGTATGTATATATATATATATATATATATATATATATATATATATATATATATATATATATATATATATATATATATATATATATATATATATACAGTGGTACCTCGACTTACGATATTTTTCATTCCAGAATGCTGTTCAAGTGCCATTACCAAACGAATTTATCTCCTTAAGAAATGTTGTAAAATAGACTAGTCCTTTTAGACCCCCAAAATTACACTTACAAAAGCATTTAAAAAAATAAACTTACATAAAAGGGTGAGTTTGGGGACCATCGTAAGTCGAGGTACCACTGTATATATATACATTATATATATATATATATATATATATATACAGTGGAACCCCGGTTAACGAAAGAAATTCATTGCAGAAGCCTGCTCAAGTGCCATTACCGAACGAATTTACTTCCTTAAGAAAAAATGTCATTTAGGTTAGTCTATTTCAGACCCCCAAAAATACACTTCCACAAGCACTTACAATATTATACTTACATAATTGCACGATTTCCGGGGTGTTCGTTAACCGGGGTTCCACTGTATATAGTGGTCCCTCAGTTTTCGCCGAAAATTCGTTCCAGAATGCTGCTCAAGTGCCATTACCGAACGAATTTACTTCCTTAAGAAATAATGTCACGTAGGTTAGTCTATTTCAGACCCCCAAAAATACACTTGCAACAGCACTTACGAAAATACACTTACATAAATGTTCGAGTTTGGAGATGCACAAAAACCGAGGGACCACTGTATATATACAGTGGACCCCCGAGTTTCGTAAAAACTTCACTCCTGAAGTCTGCTCAAGTGCCATTACCGAACGAATTTACTCCCTTAAGAAAAAATGTCACGTAGGTTAGTCTATTTCAAATCCCCAAAAATACATTTCCACAAGCACTTACAATATTATACTTACATACTTGTACGATTTCCGGGGTTTACGAAACTCGGGGGTCCACTGTATATACAGTGGACCCCCGAGTAACGTAAAAACTTCATTCCAGAAGCCTGCTCGAGTGCCATTACCGAACGAATTTACTCCCTTAAGGAATAATGCCACGTAGGTTAGTCTATTTCAGACCCCCAAAAATACACTTCCACGAGCACTTACAATATTATACTTACATAATTGTACGATTTCCGGGGTGTTCGTTACTCGGGGATCCACTGTACATGTATATATATACTATATATACTATATAGTATATTAGAACTGATTTCCTCTATTCTGTTTATTTCAATATACAGTACACTACTGTATAAACATTTAAAAATATACCAGAAATGTTATAAAGGTGACATTAAAACAATATCAATGATGGTTGACACACACACACTAAAATTATAGCATGCTCCTCGCTTAGCAACAAATTCGTTTAACGACGTGGTCTTAGGAAGGGAACTCCACCATTAAGTGAGGAGAGGCTGTATATATGTCATCTGACGTGTCGCCTCTACATGTTTGCCCTCTTTCCTCTAGTGTACATTTCATTAATAAGGACCTCATTTGGGAGGCAAAGTATAGTTTCATTTCCATTGCTGTTTTCTTGACATATGGGATATCCTTCAGTATTAAAGATGTATATATTATATATATATAATTATATATTTATTTTTATATTATTACACACACATTCATACATTCTTGTTCCTTTTTTATGTGAATATACAGTTTTAAACTTATCAATGTTTTGAAGGCTGAGGCATAGTTTGAAATAGGTTTTAATCATTTGGTTACTATTATTGTGGATTCCCTTACTACAGGGAATCAAATTAGGATTGCATAATAAGTGGATACAAGATACAGAAGTAGTTTGGAACAATTAATCAACAATGTTTTGCTGATTCAAGGAGGATCAACTTGATAAACTCCCTATGTGAGCAAAATGTGAGGTTCCAAGTTGTTTGTATATTATGTTAGTACTTTTTACCTTAACTCTCACCACAAGGTAGGTAGTGATGGAAAATTAGAAAGCCTAAGTATGAAATGCTCTGCTGTTCTTCAGAATAGAGAAAAAACTATATAAAAATTACAATTTGGAGTGTTTGTCAATCAAAATTATGATTTTTAAACCAAGTTACATTGTTTTCATGCAGACAATATGACAACCTTGTTTTACCTATTTGTACTTCAGAAGTTATAAAAAATGCTATTGTGGTTGATAAATGGGAATTTAATCAGTTATAAAATTGAAGCCTTTTTGGAGGAAACAAAAATTGTGAATGTTGTCGACAATACTTAAGTGTGTGGAATCCATGAGCCCTAACCTGCTGCTTGTTCGAGTTACTGTGTACATGAGAGTGTTTGCAGGGCTGAGGTGTGAATATGGATGTTTGTGTGTGTGTATATGCTCACATGTAAATACAATGTTGATGTACTGTATATGCATTTATATTGTTACAAATAAAGCAAAGATAAGAAAGTAAGCATTTTTATTACCTTTTTCATAAAAACTTGTACAGTACAGTATACTCCAGTAGATCCCATTAAAGATGGTCCCTTGATGCAACAAAGGGATTCTATATTCAAGGAACTGGACCTCTTGCTCCTTTCTTCTTGTCAAATCTAATACAGTGGACCCCCGAGTAACGAGCACCCCGGAAATCGTACAATTATGTATGTATAATATTGTAAGTGCTTTTGTAAGTGTATTTTTGGGGGTCTGAAATAGACTAACCTACTTGACATTATTCCTTAAGGGAGTAAATTCATTCGGTAATGGCACTTGAGCAGGCTTCTGGAATGAATTATGCTCGTTACTCGGGGGTCCACTGTACCTCCAACACCCCCTTCTCCATTTGGCCTTTAGTGGGGAAATTCCCCTTGTACATAAGTGGTAGGGTTATTACAACCTTCATCGGTGCTGCGATGCCAAGTGATTCAGCACCCTACAGTGGCCATATAATACGGTAATACTTAGTTTAGCCTCCTTTTCTGCTGGCTGTGCATGGTGACTTTCTGCCTACCTAAAAACTGAGCCTGTCCATGGATCTGCATCCCATGGGTTGGCTAACACTTCTTTGGTGAGAGGATAGAAGTCAAATGGGAGGTTCAGGTGTTGGCCCCACTGACTCAATCACTGTCCTGCATTATTCTCCACTGTCTGATTGGGAAGGTGTATTTGGTTTGGGCCAAGAGAGCCCAAAGCATGCTACATTTTGGTCCTGTGGCTACCACTTAATCCCCTCCCCCACACACACACACTCATTAGCTCTGGGGTCATTTGTCCTAGTAAATGCAAGTTGGCAACAACGTTGGTTGGATTTCATTCATAAGTTATATTCTATCAAGCCAAGTTCAGGTTTCTTGCCTACTTATCATCCCATCTTCACATCGGGCACATACATCTTACTCGTGGGTATCTCATGGAGAGGTGACCAGGTCTACTTTGTGAGAATTGTCTGGTTCTAATTTCAGTTTGCCATATTCTATTGGACTATCCTGCCTACCAGCGAGCATGCAGAATTTATCTCCGACATTGTCACTGCAGTAACACCCTTACTTTATCTTCCCTCCTAGCTGATGGCCTCACCTTTGACACAGACTCCCTCTTTGACAGCAACGGATTTATTATAGTAGCTTGGTAGACACAACTGCCCAGGGAAGTACTACTGTCCTGCCAAGTGAGTGTAAAACAAAAGCCTGTAATTGTTTTACATGATGGTAGGATTGTTGGTGTCTTTTTTCTGTCTCATAAACATGCAAGATTTCAGGTATGTCTTGTTTACCTGGAGAGAGTTTCGGGGGTCAACGCCCTTGCGGTCCCGTCTGTGACCAGGCCTCATAGTGGATCAGGGCCTGATCAACCAGGCTGTTACTGCTGGCCGCACGCAGTCCAACGTACAAACCACAGCCTGGCTGGTCAGGTACCAACTCCAGTCCAGTGCCTGCTTGAAGACAGCCATGGGTCTATTGGTAATCCCCCTTATGTATACTGGGAGGCAGTTGAACAGTCTTGGGCCCCTGACACTTATTGTGTTGTCTCTTAGTGTACTCGTGGCACCCCTGCTTTTCATTGGGGGAATGTTGCATCTCCTGCTGAGTCTTTGTTTTCATAGTGAGAGATTTTTGTGTGCAAGTTTGGTACTAATCCCTCTAGGATTTTCCAAGTGTATATAATAATGTATCTCCCACCTGCATTCTAGGGAGTACAGGTTTAGGAACTTCAAGCGTTCCCAGTAATTGAGGTGGTTTATCGGTTATGCGTGTCGTGAAGGTTCTCTGCACATTTTCTAGTTCAGCAATTTCACCTGCCTTGAAAGGTGCAGTTAGTGTGCAGCAATATTCCAGCCTAGATAGAACAAGCGACCTGAAGAGTGTCATCATGGGCTTGGCATCCCTGGTTCTGAAGGTTCTCATTAGCCATCCTGTCATTTTTCTAGCAGATGAGATTGCTACAGTGTTATGGTCCTTGAAGGTGAGATCCTCTGACATGATCGCTCTATTGTGTGGTTGGAATTTTTTTATACTCACGTTTTCCATATCGGAGTAATTGAAATTTCTCATCATTGAACTTCATATTGTTTTCTGCAGCCCATTTAAAGATTTGGTTGATGTCTGCTTGGAGTCTTGCAGTGTCTTCAATGGTGGACACTGTCATGCAGATTCGGGTGTCATCTGCAAAGGAAGACATGGCAGTGTGGCTTATATCCCTGTCTATGTCCGATATGAGGATGAGGAACAAGATGGGGATGGGAGCGAGTACTGTGCCTTGTGGAACAGAGCTTTTCACCGTAGCCGCCTCAGACTTTACTCTGTTTACTACTCTTTGTGTTCTATTTGTTAGGAAATTATAGATCCATCTACCAACTTCTCCAGTTATTCCTTTATCATGCATTTTGTGTGCTATTACACCATGGTCACATTTTTCAAAGGCTTTTGCAAAGTCTGTGTATATAACATCTGCATTCTGTTTGTCTTCTAGAGCATCCAGGACCTTGTCGTAGTGGTCCAGTAGTTGGGACAGACAGGAGCGACCTGCTCTAAACCCATGCTGCCCTGGGTTGTGTAATTGATGGATATCTAGATGAGTGGCAATCTTGCTTCTTAGAACCTTTTCAAAGATTTTTATGATATGGGACGTTAGCACTATTGGTCTGTAGTTCTTTGCTATTGCTTTACTGCCCCCTTTGTGGAGTGGGGCTATGTCTGTTGTTTATAATAACTGCGGGACGACCCCAGTGTCCATGCTCCCTCTCCATAGGATGTTAAAAGCACGTGATAGCCCCTATCACGTTCTTGATGAACACAAGAGTTCCATGAGTCTGGGCCTGGGGCGGAGTGCATGGGCATGTCATTTATCGCCTTTTCGAAGTCATTTGGCATCAGGATAATGTCAGATAGGTTTGTGTCTACCAAGTTCTGTGGCACTCTCATAAAAAATTCATTTAGGTCTTCGACTCTTAGTCTGGTTAGCGGCTCACTAAAAACAGTCATACTGAGACTTTAGTAGCTCACTCATTTCCTTCCTGTCATCTGTGTAGGACCCATCCCGTTTAAGTAGGGGCCCAATACTGGATGCTGTTCTCGACTTTGATTTGGGATAAGAAAAGAAATACTTTGGGTTTCTTTTTATTTCATTTATGGCTTTCAGTTCTTACCGCGTTTCTTGATTCCTGTAAGATTCCTTTAGTTTTAGTTCGATGTTTGCTATTTCTCTGACCAGTGTCTCCCTACGTATTTCAGATATATTGGCCTCTTGTAGCCGCTCTGTTATTCTTTGCCTTCGCCTGTATAGGGAGTGCCTTTCTCTTTCTAGTTTACATCATCTCCTTTTCCTTAAGGAATTTGCCTTGAGCAAACCTCAAGTGCCACAGAGTTAATTTGTTCTAGACATAAGTTAGGATCCGTGATGCTTAGGCTATCTTCCCAGTTTATATCATTTAGGACTTGGTTTACTTGGTCCCACCTTATGTTTTTGATATTGAATTTGGTGAAGGCTCCCTCACGCCTGACCACATTTTGTCGGTCTGGGGCTCCCCACATACATGTGTCACGTGGGTATTGGTCCAGACACATGTCTGGACCTCTATTATGTTGTGATCTGGGTACAGTCATCCCTTGGTTTTCGATTGTCTCAGTTTTCACCGATTTTGGTTTTCGATCACTTTTTTCGAGGGAAAATTGTCTCAGTTTTCGCTGATTGTCTCAGTTTTCGCCGATGGTATGGAACCTGTACACCAGTGCCGCGCACATACAAAGGCCGTAGGCCCGCCACCCACACACCTCCCACGCACATTGTCAAGCAGTCTAGCATTGTTTATGCTTGAGTGAGCATCACCCCAGGAGTTCATACAAAACATTTATTAACAATTCATTGTTTTTGGCCCTTGATTATTGTGTGTGACTACTAAATAAGCTACCATGGGCCCAAAGAAAGCTCCTAGTGCCAGTCCTTTGGTAAAGAAAGTGAGAAACACGATGGAGTTTAAGAGTGTAGCAGGCATGCAGGGAGTGTAGCATGCATGCAGGGAGTGTAGCATGTATGCAGGGAGTGTAGCATGTATGCAGGGAGTGTAGCATGCATGCAGGGAGTGTAGCAGGTATGCAGGGAGTAGCAGGTATGCAGGGAGTGTAGCAGGTATGCAGGGAGTGTAGCAGGTATGCAGGGAGTGTAACAGGTATGCAGGGAGTGTAACAGGTATGCAGGGAGTGTAGCATGTATGCAGGGAGTGTAGCATGTATGCAGGGAGTGTAGCATGTATGCAGGGAGTGTAGCATGTATGCAGGGAGTGTAGCATGTATGCAGGGAGTGTAGCATGTATGCAGGGAGTGTAGCATGTATGCAGGGAGTGTAGCATGTATGCAGGGAGTATAGCAGGTATGCAGGGAGTGTAGCAGGTGTGCAGGGAGTGTAGCAGGTGTGCAGGGAGTGTAGCAGGTGTGCAGGGAGTGTAGCAGGTATGCAGGGAGTGTAGCAGATATGCAGGGAGTGTAGCAGGTGTGCAGGGAGTGTAGCAGGTATGCAGGGATTGTAGCTGAAAGAAACCTTTTGGATTAGTTTTCGAATCCCTTGTCACTTTAGCCTCATAATCTCTTTTAGCTTTTCTTATTCCCTTTTATTTCTCCCTTTAATTGAATAGTATATTGATTTCTTAACTGCCCATTCCCTCTTTTGATATGCCTATATATATGCCTCTCTTTTGACCAATGAGATGTTTTAATCTATTGTTTATCCATTTGGGAGAATTTTTGGTTGGTCAAATTTCCCTACTTGGAACATAAGTTGTCTGGGCAGATAGAGCTATGCTCTGAAACATCATATTGCCAACCAACACCACCTACCTAACCCAGTCAGGTCGTTCCAATTTAGCCCATCCAGGTAATTTCTCAGTACCATGAAATCGGCCAAGGAGAAGTCTGGGACAGACTTGATTGCCATTATTTGGGTAATTCCATGATATATTGAAACTAAGTGATTTGTGATAGCTTTCCACAAGCTCATCATTAACCTCAAGATTATTAATTAGCAATTCCTTGTTGGCAAGAACCAATTCAAGAGATTGTTACCTGGAGTATACCTGGAGAGAGTTCCAGGGGTCAACGCCCCTGTGGCCCGGTCTGTGACCAGACCTCATGTTGGATCAGAGCCTGATCAACCAGGCTGTTACTGCTGGCCGCATGCAGTCCAACGTACGAACCACAGCCTGGCTGGTCAGGTACCGACTTTAGGTGCCTGTCCAGTGCCTGCTTGAAGACAGCCAGGGGTTTGTTGGTAATCCCCCTGATGTATGCTGGGAGGCAGCTGAACAGTCTTGGGCCCCTGACACTCATTGTGTTGTCTCAATGTGCTAGTGGCATCCCTGCTTTTCATTGGGGAGATATTACATCGCCTGCCGAGTCTTTTGCTTTCGTAGGGAGTGACTCTCGTGTGCAAGTTTGGTACTAATCCCTCGAGAATTTTCCACGTGTATATAATAATGTATCTCTCCCGCCTGCGTTCTAGGGAGTACAGGTTTAGGAACTTCAAGCGTTCCCAGTAATTGAGGTGGTTTATCGCAGTTATGCGTGGCGTGAAAGTTCTCTGCACATTTTATAGGTCAGTAATTTCACCTGCCTTGAAAGATGCAGTTAGTGTGCAGCAATATTCCAGCCTAGATAGAACAAGCGATCTGAAAAGTGTCTTCCTCTAGTTGGTTCTGTCACAAACTGTTTTAAAAAGCAATCCTGAATCGTATAAAGAAAGTCACTAGACTCACGATTTCCTGTCATATTGTTGCAAACAATTTGTCTAAAGTTAAAATCTCCCATTAACACAACATGGTTAGGCCTCATTTAGATTATGCTGCACAGTTTTGGCCATAAATGCGCTGGAAAACGTACAGAGGATGACAAAGTTGTTCTCATTCATCAGTAATCAACAGAATTAAGGGGGATATGATTGAGGTGTATAAATGAAAAACGGGAATAAATAAAGGGGATGTAAATGTCCTAAAAATATTCAACGAAGACAGGAAGGACTCACAGCAGCTGGAAAATTTAGATTTAGAAAGGATATAGGAAAGGATGAGAGGAGCAAACTCCCGTGTAGGGTTATTGAAGCAGGTTTAAAAATAGGGTAGACAAGCACATGAGTGGGTGTGAGTTGGACCTATCTAGCTTGGGCCAGTAAGCCTGCTGCAGTGCTCCTTTATGTTCTTAGTAAGAACAAAGGCCCAATACCGTGACTGGATACCGAAACGTCGTCGTAAGCTCCTCTTTCCTATGCGCGGGTTATTTGTGTATGTTCTTAGTGACTGTCAGTTCCAGGTGTCGCGGTGGGCGCCCCGATAATGGAGAAGGAATAACCCCAGGATCAAAGCTGACCAATTCTCACCCCTCAGTACAGCGCAGCCCCTATGAGGCCAGTTTTCCCTATGAATATAATTATGTATGGTGCATATAAAGGGACTTTTGGCAGGTACACCCATTTGTTATACTCCTTTGTACAAACATGTACCATTCTAAAATAAAATTATTATAATTATGGGTATTGCGCTTCCCCATGACTAACAACCGTTAATAAATGTACCAACAATGAAAATTTAAGCTAAGTGCCGTCAATCGCTGGACGAGTGCAGTGTTTAGAATGCAAGGTATTTAATAATGTTTGTAATGCATAAGCGAATACCAACTTCAATGACGAAGAGTGCTTCCTGAGGCCATCCTTCTCTACAATGAATGGCTTTTAGTATGTCTGAACCATCGGCTAGCAGTCTACATCAGGTATTGTGTTAGTGTCAATTTCTTAAAGTTTTCTTTAACTCAAACACTATTTTCTGTATTTAAAGTCATGCATGATTAAGTTAAATTACTTTAATGAGGGAAATGTGCTGAACCTGTAGAGGTCATGCAGCGCCTGGGAATGGATCTGAACACAGTAAAAGGATGAAATTATGAAAAGTCCAGTTCCTTGGATTAAAAACCTCTTTGCCAGCATCAAGGCACCTCCTAGGTGGATAAGCCTATATAAACATATATTTAACAAATACGCAAATAATAAACGGCCGTGCCACGTTTGGTAACGAAATAACCAAGTGTACTGGAAACGTTTAGATCTACACGCGTATCTCTGGTGTGAGAATAAATTGAAATATAAGTTGTGACTGCTACATGCATGACCTGTACATGAACAATGACGCTGATTTAATCCAGTTCCAGCCTTTCCTACGTGAGTAACATATCTATTCAGGCTTCTAACTAGATTTCTATGACATTCATTTTCATCATTTACTTCTCTTAATAATATTCCTAATGCTAGACACAGACACCAAAGTTATATTCGACACTTTCCTTCAGGGTATCGTTTTAGTCTAGCTTATCAACTTTATCATGAAGGAGTAATCCAATGTGTAATGGCATCCATAAGAATTGTATATTAATGCCGTTTTTACCATAATACGAGACCATAACTGAGCAACATAATCTTAATGCTTTATCAAGAATACGCATGTAAAGTGGGAATATAACCTAAGGATATCGAACTGCATCTGTCACTTCACCGACTACATCAACATATCCAGGTCATTCATTATAGCTTTCTAGTGTCCTTATCAGAAGTTATTTGGAATAAATGCTCTTTGGGCAGCGTGTACAGTGCTTAGAAAATTGTCATACTGATAGTTATCTTCGATAATCGAGTCCCCAGATAATAGGTTTTCTTTAAGCCCATTGTAATCTACTAAGCGAAAATCTGGTACTGTTATTAAATTATCCCTAATACTTTCGTGTCAATGGCAAACTTACTTATGTCGCTATTTATTCTCTCATCTATGTCGTTTATGTAGATTGTTAACAAGGGTCACAATACCGACCCCTGTAGTACACTACTTGTAGTGGGTCTCCATTCTGATTTCTGCCCATTTACACTCTGTTGCCTATCAGTCATGACTCGGACCCAGGAGATAATTTCTTCTATACCACGTGCCAATACATATCAGTCTCCTATGTAGTACTTTATCAGAGATCTTACTGAAGTCCATATATAAAACATCGTATTCTTTACCTTGGCCTACCTCCTAGTAAATTATCTAGGCAAGAACTCCCCTTTGTAAACTCGTGCTGAGATTCGATGATCAAATATTTCTCAAGGTGGCTTCGAACTGCAGATGTAATTACTGATTCCATCAACTTCCCCATTATTGAGGTTAGGATGACTAGTCTATAATTTGAAGTGAAGAATATCTCCCACCTTGTAAATAAGTAACACATCTTGCACTAATTCTAGGTTTCTCTTGAGACTAGCTAATGATTTGCTAATTTCCTCTCTACATTTCTTAAAGAATCTTTGACAACAGTTCATCAGGGTCTGGTGACTTGTTTGGTTTAAGTCTATTTAGTTGTACGAGTGCCAAGTCAGTAATGACCATGATCTTGCATAATTTATTCTCGTTCTGACCTGTATAATTATTGTTCTCTGGGATGCCGTTTGTTAAAATGGTACACATTTCTTTGTCATAGTAAACTGACCTGATTATCCCGTAGATGGGTTGCTAGCGCACTCAGCTCGCACATTGAGGTCCGTGGTTCCATTCCCCGGTACGGGTTGAAACATTAGGACGTGTTTCCTTAAGACATTTGCTGTCTCTGTTCACTTAACAGTAAAGTACTTGGGTGTTAGCCGACTGGTGTGGGTCGCATCCTGGGGACAATATTAACATAATTTGCCCGAAATGCTCTGCATAACAAGTGGCTTTCTATATAGTATGTCACTGATGTCAGCTAGATCTGTATAAGTTGTATCATGTACGTGTAGAAATAAATATTATTATTAATAAGTGAATCTATCTTTTCCCTATCTAATGCCTATATACCTGATAGAAACCCTGTGGGCTGGTCTTGGATTCCTTCGCATCCTTAATATCATATTCTCTCTGCTTATTTTCCTTTTTAACTCCTCTCTTGAGTAGAAGACATCCCCTATACCAGTGGTTCTCAACTGGTGGTCCGTGGTGACATTTTGGGTGGTCCTCAGAGCGTTCACCATATTTTGTAATAAACTAAAGATTGGTGCATATAGTCTTAAATTTATCGAAAATAAAGTTTGGATCAGCGATATGCGCATTGACCAGCGTGAACGGGGGTGGTAGAATAATGGATTCACCCCTGTTAGCTGCAGCGACAGTCAAACTGTGGAAGCGATATCACGTGTACTTTGTGTGTTGAGGCAGTTGGTTCGTGACGTCGTGTGTGTGTGTGGGGGGGGGGGTGAACGTGAGAGCGTGGGCCATTCCTGTTTAGTGCAGTAGACACTGAACTTCTGAGCTGATTAATTGTGTCTTTCGTCCTGCACTGTTTTACAGGTGTGGTGTAAGCTGATTGGGTTTTCTACTATAAAATGTAATATAAAAGGAAGCTGGAAGGAAGATTAGAATAGTGCGAAATATTTCTGGTCAGTTATGATGCTGTTGTGTGCTGTGTTGTGCTGGTTTATGCTGTGTTGTGCTGGTTTATGCTGTGTTGTGCTGGTTTATGCTGTGTTGTGCTGCTGTGTGCTGTGTTGTGCCGGTTTATGCTGTTTATGAAACTGATGGTGTTTTGTTATTGCATGTGTATTATTATCTTCTGTTTTTCATACCTCTATTAATGCCAAACTCGACATATAATAAATATATTTCGTTATATTATCCACAGATATAGATACATGATAATCGCAGGAATGAATGTTAAGCGCAAGTATTCAGACGACTACACTAAATTCGGCTTCACCTGTCAAGAAAAAGATGCCATGAAATTACCACAGTGTTATTTGTTTCATGTTTTGAGGAATGACTCACTGAAGCAGCTAAGCTTAAACTCCATGTTGAAAAAAGCCACCCCGATTTGTCGAGCGGCAGTCATCACTTTCCAAGGAGCAGCACCTTGACGCGACAGATACATTCTATGAATAAATCACCAATGCAGTGAGCGCTTCCTATATTGTCGTATACAAAGTCGCACAGGCCAAGAAGCCTCATACGACTGTAGAGAAACCTGTGCTACCCTGTGCAAAAGAAATAGCGAGGCTTGTTGTGGCGAGGAGGCAGCACGGAAGCTGAATGATATATCAGTTTGTAATGAGACAGTGTCGAGACGGATAAATAAGATCTCACAAAACATCAGTGAACAAGTTGTGGATGAAATAAAGACATCTCCATTGTTGGCCATACAATTGTATGAATCAACTGATGCCTCACTGTCTTCTCAGCTACTGGTATTTGCACGATACATGGCTGAGGGAGACTTCAAAGACGAATTTCTCTTTTGTAAGACTATTGATACCACCACAAGGACTCAGGATGTGTTAGAAATTATTAATAATTTCTTTGAAGTAAATGGTCTGGATTGGGTAAATTTTGTGGGTGTTACCACTGATGGTGCACCTGCGAGGCTAGGCTCGAGATCAGGCTTTCAAGCATTGGCGAAACATTGCTACATTGGTACCCGGAGTTCACCGTTTCATTCACAGAGGCACTGGCATCAAACACACTACCTGATCATCTGAACACCACTTTCAAAGGATTGGTGGTGGCGGTTAATTACATTAAATCGTCAGCAGTGAACACCAGACTGTTCAGAAAATTATGCCAAGACATGGGTTCCGACTTTAAGGTGTTGGTGTTGTACACTTGTGTACGGTGCTGGTCACCAGGGAATGTTGTCAACACAATTTTTGAACTGAGAGAATTGATTCTATTTCTCCAGTCTCAAGGGAAAGAAGGTTTTACAAATATGCTAGAACTGTCAGAATTAGAACTAGCAAACCTTGTCGATATTTTTGGTATCGTGAACAAACTGAATCTTCAGCTGCAAGGGAAAGGAGCAAATCTGTTCTCTCACCGAGGAATCATCAAGGCTTTTCTTGATAAATTAGAACTCTGGATCGGAAGAGTCGAAGGTAAAAATTTAGTTCAATTTCCATGTGTGGATGCCATGCTAGGGAAAAAGAAAGCCATTCAGGTGCATATTCTCCAGCATTTACAAAAGCTGCGGGATGAATTTCAGCGATACTTTCCGGAGGTGGACATGACAAGGGATGGGTTTTTCATCAGGAATCCATTCATAACAGATGTGTACCAGCGGTCTACCATGGAAAAATTTAGAGCTAGTATCACTGTTACTTACTCAAATCTGTCAACACATGCAGTCAGATTTCTTTTTTTGCCATTTGCATCAACTTACATGTGAGAGAGTGGATTTTCATGTTTGTTGCACATAAAGTCCAAACAGAGGAATCGGTTTGCAGTTGAAAGCGATATTCTTTGTGGATTATCAAGTACCACTCCTAACATTATCAAGTACCACTCCTAACATTATCAAGTACCACGCCTAACATTATCAAGTACCACGCCTAACATTATCAAGTACCACGCCTAACATTATCAAGTACCACGCCTAACATTATCAAGTACCACGCCTAACATTATCAAGTACCACGCCTAACATTATCAAGTACCACGCCTAACATTATCAAGTACCACGCCTAACATTATCAAGTACCACTCCTAACATTATCAAGTACCACTCCTAACATTATCAAGTTATGAAAAGCGTGTCAGTGAGAAGAGAATCCAAAAGTCTGGTTGGAAGGAAAAGCGAAATAATCATATTTCAAAGAAAACTGTTGGCTGTATACTTCATAATTTCAAAATTATGTTCGTTAGAAATTTCACAGCAAATTGTTAGATATGTATTCACTTATTTCCAGGAAATTATGTTTCTATGAAATATATTTCAGACCAAAATTTTAGATATCTATTATTTTATATAACTTCTCGAATTTCTATAAAAAAATATATTCCAAATAAAATTGACTGTTGTCTTTGCTTTGCCTTTATACTCAAAAAATGAAATGGTCCACGATATTTTTATAATTGGGTTGGTGGTCCATGGGCTGAAACGGGTTGAGAACCACTACCCTATACCAAGACATCACGGTGTTTCTGTGTCACACAAGACGCGTAACACATGGGCATCTATTTTGTTTTTGCAGTGTTGCATCACCGCTGTATCTGACTGACGAAGTCTGCTGCGCAGGCGATATTTTTCAGCAAAGGATACGCAAGTGTTGGAAATGTGTGTTAAGGTAACGTCTGCATACCAGGAAACACATTGCGTAAATATTAAACACGTCGTTCTAAACAGCGGAACATTTATGCACTAGATGTCGCTCTCAACAAAATATTTACATGCTAAATGTCGTTCTTAACAGAGAAAAACGTTTATACACAACTTTTCACCACAAATAAGGGGAAACATGACTATAAATACAGGTTTGGTGTAGAGAGAGGCTTTCCATAATACACCAGTTATGAACGATCTATTCAGGGTCTTCTAAGCATTTAAAATAACTTTAGTTATTATTAAGTCTCCTCGGGAGCGTATACGTGTGTATGTACATGTGTACGTGCCCAGTACTCTCCTATATGTGGTTGCAGGGGTCGAGTCACAGCTGAACGTGTGTACCATACAAACGAGGTGCCTCCTGCTGGATAAGGGCTCTTTATCCAAGGAATTGGAGCTGCACTCCCGTTCCTGGGATTAATTTTCCGTCACTACTTCTTGACGCTCTAAAATCAACAGGTGATTTTGAGACTATAATAATTATAGTTTAGGACCCCAAGATAGTTTAACGCTTCCCATGTATATCATAAAGAGGACCAAAGAAATAAATATTATAGCAGCAAGAAAGCGGCCCAACAGCAACAATAAAACACAAAAAAATGCAATGAACAAAAAAAGCGCCGATAATAACGAAAGTCAAAGACAAAATGTACCATTATTCCTCTCACGCTCCACTAACAAAAAAACAAAAAAATCTGCCCACAAAATACAGTGACTCGCTTGCAAAATAGTGACTCGCTTGCAAAATATATTAATTCACCCATAAAATACAGTGACTCGATCACAAAATATATTAATTCACCCATAAAATACAGTGACTCGCCCACAAAACACATTGAATCACCTGCAAATTACATAACTCACTTAAAACCCACACTTAGGACGTTTAGGTCCTCTCTGGACCTTGTCCAATCACAACTCAACGAGAAAAAGGCAGAGGCCAGAAGACAGAACTGTGGGATAGTAGCAGCAATAGTAATAGTAGAGAGAGTAGTAGCAGTAGTAATAGAGAGAGTAGTAGCAGTGAAAGAATTAGTAATAGTGGTATAAGTAGTAGTGTTAAATAACATGAGAAGCGAGCATTGTTCAAGCCAAGGTATTGAATTTTTTTTATTTACATAATATCTCGCCTGCAAAATACCTTATAACTCACCTGCAAAATACCTTACGACTCACCTGCAAAATACCTTATAACTCACCTGCAAAATACCTTATGACTCACCTGCAAAATACCTTATGACTCACCTGCAAAATACCTTATGACTCACCTGCAAAATACCTTATGACTCACCTGCAAAATACCTTATGACTCACCTGCAAAATACCTTATGACTCACCTGCAAAATACCTTATGACTCACCTGCAAAATACCTTATGACTCACCTGCAAAATACCTTATGACTCACCTGCAAAATACCTTATGACTCACCTGCAAAATACCTTATGACTCACCTGCAAAATACCTTATGACTCACCTGCAAAATACCTTATGACTCACCTGCAAAATACCTTATGACTCACCTGCAAAATACCTTATGACTCACCTGCAAAATACCTTATAACTAACCTGCAAAATACCTTATAACTAACCTGCAAAATACCTTATAACTCACCTGCAAAATACAGAACGCCTCGCCCACAAAACACAAGACTCCTGCAAAAGACAATATGAAAAATCAATCGTGAGCTCCAAATTGTGAATTAAAAACCAAATTATAGTTTAGAGCTGACTATGATCATATTTTTATTTACCTGAACTGGGGCACTTCCAAATACTGTTTTAAAATTCGTGTGTAAGAGTATGGTGATGAGGGTATCAAACGAGTTAGGAAAAGAAAAATTGGATATCACATTGGAGGGAGGGAGTATGGAAGAAGTGAATGTGCTCATGTACTTGGGAGTAGACTTGTCAGCGGATGGGTTTATAAAGGACTAGGACCATAGAATTGAAGAAAAAGGGTGGATGGTGCACTGAAGTATCTGTGGAGACAAAGAATGAGAGTATAGTGGTACCAACACTCTTATATGGGTATGAAGCATGGGTTGTGAATGCTGCAGCAAGGAGGCGGCTGGAGGCAGTGGAGATGTCGTGTCTAAGGACAATATGTGGTGTAAATACTCTAGTGTGGAAACTAGGTATTGGTGTGGAGTTACTGAAAGTATTATTCAGAGAGCTGTTGAGGTGGTTTGGTCATTTTGAGAGGATGGAGCAAAATATGATGACTTGGAGGGTGTATAAATCTGTAGTGGAGGGGAGGAGGAGGGGTAGGGGTCGTCCTAGGAAAGGATGGAGGGAGGGGGTAAAAGAGGTTTTGTGTACAAGGGGCTTGGATATGCAGCAGGCATGTGTGAGCGTGTTAGATACATGTGAATGGAGACAAATGGTTTTTAGAACTTGACGAGCTGTTGGAGTGTGAGCAGGGTAATTGTGGAGAAAATTTTTCTCCAACCCCTCTCAGGGTGCAGCGACCCCTCGAGGGAGCTAAGATCCCTCTCGCTACTCTCCCATACTGTGAGGATGAAAGGGGTCACGTACTGTACCTGTGATCCTTACAGTGTGGGGAAGTAGCGAGAGGGATCTTAGCTCCCTCGATGGGTCGCTGCTCCTGAGAGGGGTTGGAGAAATTTTTTATGAAGGAATTCAGGGAAACCGGTTAGCCGGACTTGAGTCCTGGAGGTGGGAAGTACAGTGCCTGCACTTTAAAGGTGGGCTTTGGGATATTGGCTGAACTGTCGTATCTGAGCGCCTCTGAAAAGGCAGTGATTATGTGTGAATGATGATGAAAGTTCCTTTTTTGGGTCACCCTGCCTCGGTGAGAGACGGCCGGCGTGTTGACAGATATACATACACTTTAAAGGGGAATCAATTTCGAAGTGTTTTCGTGATCAATCACGTTTTCACAGTGAAGTAATGGAAATAAAACAATAGGTACTTTAGACATAGGAGGCCTGCATCTACAAATGAAGCTGATGCGGCAGGGTACGGTAGACAGAACACTAAAGTAGGCATGATGCGAGTGCGTGCACGTATGCGCGCACACGCGCACACACAAACACAGCCTGGTAGCTAAAGCTCTCGCTTCACGCACGGAGGGCCCGGGTTCAATTCCCGGCGGGGCGGAAACATTTAGAAGTGTTTCCTTACACACACACACACACACACACATACAACAGGCCTAGTGTCTAATCGACATGTGCCTAAGACAATATGGTAACTAACACACCTCTTATACCATAATGGTTAAGTTTGTGGAGTAGGATGCCGTGGTTTACTGTGTTGAAAGCTTTCCTTAGGTCAATAAAAAGTCCTAATGGATATTCCTTATTTTCCAGTGATGTGTAAAGCAGGTCTATCATTTTTACAATTGCATCGTTAGTGCTTTTATTTTTTCTGAAGCCAAATTGGCAGGGGTTGAGTATGCTTTGTGTTGTTATAAACGTTAGGCCCATATTGGAGTATGCAGCACCAGTTTGGAACACACCTGGTCAAGCACGTCAAGAAATTAGAGAAAGTGCAAAGGTTTGCAACAAGCCTAGTTCCAGAGTTAAGGAGAATGTCATACGAAGAAAGGTTAAAAGAAATCGGCCAGACGACACTGGAGGACAGGAGGGTTAAGGAAGACACGATAACGACATACAAAATACCGAGAGGAATAGATAAGGTGGACAGAGACAGTATGTTCCAGAGATGGGATACAGAAACAAGGGATCACAATTGGAAGTTGAAGACTCAGATGAGTCAAAGAAATGTTAGGAAGTATTTCTTTAGTCATTGAGTTGTCAGGAAGTGGAATAGTCTGGCAAGTGATGTAATGGAGGCAGGAACCATACATAGCTTTAAGACGAGATATGATAAAGTTCATGGAGCAGGAAGAGAGGACCTAGTAGCGATCAATGAAGAGGCGGGGGCCAGAAGCAACCACAAATAGGCGAATACAGATAGGCGAGTACACACACACACGCACACACCGTATATCCCTTTTTTTCACCTTGACACACATTTTGTGAACCTCACTTTACTTCTCTCCCACCAAGTATCAACACCTGTGTCAGCAAGGACCTAGTTCACTCTGGTTTACTTTCACTAGATGGCTGGCCGTGTAGGCAGCACCAGCACCACCACCAGCACCAGCACCACCACCAGCACCACCACCAGCACCAGCACCACCACCAGCACCAGCACCACCACCAGCACCAGCACCAGCACCACCACCAGCAGGCAACACTACCACTTTCTGCTCCAGCGGGCATATACCCGTAAACATATCTCTGACTGGCTTCGAGGGTTCTTCTATCCTCACAGCCCGGCCTGAGGCCAGACTTCTTGTTGAGTAACTTATCAACCAGCCTATTGCTGTTAGCAGCCTGCAGGCAGGCACATATACACATTTTTCCCCAGAAAATATTCATCATTTTGCCTTGATGCGCTCATACTTTGCGAGTCATAACTTAAACAAAATAAACGTTCCTTGTTTAAACAATTTGGAAAAAAAAAACTTCCGATGTGGTAATTAATATTTTGTCATAAAAATGGATATATTATGAAACACGATATAACGTGTGAATTTTTTTTTTATTATGCATCAATCTATATTGAAAACAAAAACTAAGGTGAGTTACTCTAAATTACAAAGACATATAAGTCCATCTCACTGGTTAAGGAGAGGTCGCAACCAGGAGACGCTTCGTACCGTCAACACGGTGTAATGTTTGTGAGAAAGTGTAGAATTTGTAGCTCCTCTCGCGTGAACCAAGGAAAGAAAACCATACAGCAGAAAGTAGCACATTGGGATAACTACACGTAGACAACGCTGAAGCATCTAGTATTTCCCGCACCTCTCACATCAACCAAGAAAGACAAAAGGAAAGGTAAGAAAATACCCGCATTGGGACGATTATAAATAACAAAAAAGGCACAATACCGTGACTGGAACAACACACACACAACCCGCACATAGAAGAGAGGAGCTTACGACGACGTTTCGGTCCGACTTGGACCATTTACAAATTCGGATCGAAACGTCGTAAGCTCCTCTCTTCTATGTGCGGGTTGTGTGTGTGTGTGGGACGATTATATCCACAAGTAGGCAACGCTGAAACGTCCAGCATTACTTGCACCTCTCACATGAACCAAGACAAAAGGAAAGGTAAGAAAATACCAGTATTGGGACGATTATATCCGCACGTAGGCAACGCTGAAGCGTCCAGCATTTCTTGCACCTCTCACATGACCCAATAAAGACAAAAGGAAAGGTAGGATAAGAACTGTATTCGAACGATTATATCAGCACGTAGCCGAGGATACCTGGTGAGCGTCTCGTGAATGGCCTTCGTCGCCGCTCTGCAACAAGGTCATCTTAGAGACTTCGAGGCAGTAAGACCCAGGGGGTTACATCAGTAGATAGTGGGCCTGGCCGCACCGCGCACGTTGGAAACCCTTCTCTACTATATACTCGTTACTGAATCTACCAGTTTGCACAGCTGAACGAAGAACATTATCTTCTGTCACCCTCGCTGTACTCTACTACAACACGGTGATTAACTTTTGTGCATTTATTGAAGTGGTCGCTCCTGTACGAAGTGCCAATATATTTGACTGCATATTACACACACACACACACACACACACACACACACACACACACACACACACACACACACATACATACATACACGCCCCGATGGCATGGTGGCTAGCGCTCTTGCTTCACGCACGGAGGGCCCGGGTTCAATTCCCGGCGGGGCCGAAACATTTCGAAGTGTTTCCTTACACACACACATACATACATACATACATACAACAGGCCTAGTGTCTAATAGACATGTGCCTAGGACAAAATGGTAACTAACACACACAAGCATTGGAAACCATGATAATACTTCGACCACTAACTTTGATTCTCATCAGCAATTGGGGATCGAAATGTTCGTTCTCACTTTACATTGTTTGTCTACAGGTACGATACCTTTAAGTTATTTATACATATATCACGTGAAGGAAACGTTTATCAGTAATAACATATAATGTAACTAATCAGCGCATTATACTAATGATAGTAACAATGTTAGCATGTTAGCTTATTCGTGAAAGCTTATACATTTAAAAGTGTAAACATAAATAAGTGTATCCAAACATCTCGTAATGGCGACCACAGTGAAGATAAAATACAAGGTGAAGAACAAGATTTTATTACAGCCCGTCCATCCAGCATCTAAGCAGGTCCCCACATATGGTTTGCACCTAATTTCTCAAGTTAGGTTAGTTTGTCCTCTCTCCATAAAAAATAACCAATTATAACATACCACAACGGAAAATATACAGGATAAAAGGTGATAAGAGTTCTGTGGCAGAAACTGGAGAGAGAGACTGATCGCAGTCTATGTAAATCTGTCAGAATTCGACTGTATAAGATGACTTCATTAGTTACCCATTTCACTGTCCTCACAACAGTGAAATCATGTCTGTGATTAAGAGGACGGGCTGGTTAGTGGAACAACGTTACCCTGTGTCACAATTTAAGCTAGTTTTGCAACCAGTCTTTACCCTAAGCGAATGCGTTAGTACTTGCGTGGCCTTGTTAACTGGGTTCGTTACTCGCTGAAATGAGTTGTTTGTATTACACATACATTGTGCCACACATACAATTATTGTATGATATATGCAATTACTGTACCATACACACAATTATTGTGCCATACCTGGGTGTTCCGGGGGTCAACGCCCCCGCGGCCCAGTCCATGACCATGCATGCAATTATTATACCATACACGCGATTACGCCATGCATGCAATTATTGTACCATACACGCAATTAGTGTGTCATGCATGCAATTACTGTATCATATATGCGATTACTGTATCATGCAATATGTGTGCCATACATACACTTAACGCTTACTTGACTGCAATTAGTGTGTACTCTATACACAATTGTGTGCCATACAAAGTGTATCACACACAATTACACTTTCAAATGCATATACAAGGCAGTGAAAATGTGACTATACTCAGACTGTAGAGACATACGATATCATAGCCACTGATTATAATCATTATTATATTCATAGGGGGAAGTGCTAAACCCGTCGGAATCTTAGAGTTTGGGGAATGAGGTAAGCGGGTTCGATTAAAGGGGAAAGTGGCTCCAGTCCCTCGAATGAAGAGCCTTTCATCCACATTAAGGCACCTCCCTGTAGGATAAAGAACACTTAAGAAACAATGAACAACCGAGTATAAACTGGAAGCGCATCTGTCTGGCTCTCAGGAGAGCGAGGATCAAGCCTCCACCATGCTGAACGACCCACATGGGTTTAGCGCTTAACATGAATCATTTTACTTCGAGAAAATACAGCTGTTGAGTGTATTCATACACTTAAAACGTTTCGAAAAAATACGAGTTTTGAGTGAAGTTTTGGTAATACAAAAATTCATCCGGCTTACCTATACAAGTTCAAAGATATACAGAAAAAACAGACTAAAAACTTCCCTAACACAGTTGAAAGCTCAGTTCACAAACTGAGTGTCAGTGGTTCGATCCCCGGTACGGGTGGAAACATTGGGCGTGTTTCCTTACACCTGCTGTCCCTATTCGCCTAGCAGCAAGTAGGTACCAGGGTGCTAGCCAAGTGGTGTGGGTCGCATCCTGGGGGGACAAAATTAACATAAGTTTCCCGAAATGGTCTGCATAACCAGGCCCTTTCTATATTGTACGTCACTGATGTACTAGTTGTATCATGTACTTGTAGAAATAAAGATTATTATTATAGAAGTGAAGGTTTGAACTTAGCAGTGGATTGTGTCTTCTATATCTTTCAATATATAAACTAAGGTTGCACTTCAACTACGTCTCCTAAACTTTTTATATTTAGTGTAAGTGTTAAACCCATGTGGGTCATTCGGCTAGTCTTTCTAAAGCTCAAGTTGATTTCTTAAATACAGTTTTAAGTTAATTTCTCGAGTTACGTGAGTGAGGGAGGAGTGATGGTGAGTGAGGGAGGAGTGATGGTTAGTGAGGGAGGAGTGATGGTTAGTGAGGGAGGAGTGATGGTTAGTGAGGGAGGAGTGATGGTTAGTGAGGGAGGAGTGATGGTGAGTGAGGGAGGAGTGATGGTGAGTGAGGGAGGAGTGATGGTGAGTGAGGGAGGAGGAGTGATGGTGAGGAGTGATGGTGAGGGAGGAGTGATGGTGAGGGAGGAGTGATGGTGAGTGAGGAAGTGATGGTGAGAGGTAGTGATCGTGAGGTAGTGATGGTGAGTGAGGTAGTGATGGTGAGTGAGGTAGTGATGGTGAGTGAGGTAGTGATGGTGAGTGAGGTAGTGATGGTGAGTGAGGTATTGATGGTGAGTGAGGTAGTGATGGTGAGGTAGTGATGGTGAGGTAGTGATGGTGAGTGAGGTAGTGATGGTGAGTGAGGTAGGATGGTGAGTGAGGTAGTGATGGTGAGTGAGGTAGTGATGGTGAGTGAGGTAGGATGGTGAGTGAGGTAGTGATGGTGAGTGAGGTAGTGATGGTGAGTGAGGTAGTGATGGTGAGTGAGGTAGTGATGGTGAGTGAGGTAGTGATGGTGAGTGAGGTAGCAATGGTGAGTGAGGTAGCAATGGTGAGTGAGGTAGTGATGGTGAGTGAGGTAGCAATGGTGAGTGAGGTAGTGATGGTGAGTGAGGTAGTGATGGTGAGGTAGTGATGGTGAGTGAGGTAGCAATGGTGAGTGAGGTAGTGATGGTGAGTGAGGTAGGATGGTGAGTGAGGTAGTGATGGTGAGTGAGGTAGTGATGGTGAGTGAGGTAGTGATGGTGAGTGAGGTAGTGATGGTGAGTGAGGTAGTGATGGTGAGTGAGGTAGCAATGGTGAGTGAGGTAGTGATGGTGAGTGAGGTAGTGATGGTGAGTGAGGTAGGATGGTGAGTGAGGTAGGATGGTGAGTGAGGTAGTGATGGTGAGTGAGGTAGTGATGGTGAGTGAGGTAGTGATGGTGAGTGAGGTAGTGATGGTGAGTGAGGTAGTGATGGTGAGTGAGGTAGCAATGGTGAGTGAGGTAGTGATGGTGAGTGAGGTAGTGATGGTGAGTGAGGTAGCAATGGTGAGTGAGGTAGTGATGGTGAACGAGGGACGAGTGATGGTGAGCAAAGGAGTAGCAATGGTTAGAAATTCGCAGTGGCTGTCTTCCCTCTGCTTTGGTAGGAGGCCACAGGACAAAACACCTCTCAATCCTGCCTTCCCCTTCACCATACTGCAAAGTTAGTGGGTCAAGATAGCCATTAAAGTTTTTCTCATTTCCTGATATGGTGATTAGGTGAAAAGTAGGGGAAGGGGGGGGGGTGACCCGCAGCGTGATCCTCTCCTAGTAATCACTCTTACTTTCATTTGTTCTCCCACTCTCGCTCCCTCTCCTACACTCCCACTCATCCCCTCCCCTCTCTCTCCCCCTCATTAAGCTAAGTTTTTTATTAAGTCCTATGACAAAGTGTTTTCTTGAACAGGCATGATGACATATGTAAACAAAGAAACACACACACACACACACACACACACACAGGTGTGTGTGTGTGTGTGTGTTGTGTGTGTGTGTGTGTGTGTATGTGTGTATGTATGTGTGAAAATTAAAGACATATTAGCTATATGGATGTCAGGAAGTATCTTTTCAGTCTCAAGGTGGTCTAGAAGTGGAATGACCTCAACGACGAAGTGGTGGAAGCAGACCCCCACACAGTTTTAAGAACAGGTACGACACGGCCCATGAGGTCAGGAGGTGGCAAATCTGGCAAGTGGCAAGTTGAGAGGAGAGACCAGGAGCAAAGACTCGACCCCCAAAACCACATATAGGAAAGCGCGCGCGCGCACACACACACACACGTATGCATGCATACACGCGCGCGCGGACACACACACACACGTATGCATGCATGCACACGCGCGCGCGCGCACACACAGGAAATGACAGGGAAGTATGTTATGAGGTCATCAGAAGACTTGTTAGTATGTTTACAAACGAGCCAAGACCGAAACCGGAGATGGAAGTGAAGAAAGTCTCAATGGCGTTTCTTACACCAAAGGCGCCAGAACCAGACGGAATGTCCTCACTAATATGACAAGTAACTGAAGTAATGCGCAAGCCACTCGTTCACCTCTTTAACAAACCTTTACTGACGGGTGAAGTGACAAATGACTGGATAAAAGCGAATAAAATACCAAATTCAATAAAAGCAACACGCAGGGAACCTTGAACTACAAACCAGTATCCTTAACGAGTGCAGAATATGCAAGCTGACAGAATAAGAGACAACGATGAGACTAAGTAGAGGGATGAGTGGGCTACACATTCCTAGACTGTAGCTGGGCTTTTAATTCGGTGTCAAATATAGTTACGCTGTATTAGTATAGATAAAGGAATGAACATAAAACAGCCACTGTCAATTATGAAGCATCATGATTAACTAGTGAGTTTGGACCCCATACTGTTTCTGGTGTATATTAAATGATCTGATTACAGGTAGTAACTCTTAGCATGTTGCAAAAATAATGACAATCCAAATTAAACACGACGAGAGAAGGATGCAGAGAGAGACAAATCTCAGGAATAGTTGAATGGTTACTGAAGCACCGTGAGAAATACTTGCTAGAACACAGCAACGATTGAGGAAGGACAAAGGAGTATATCATGACTGGTGCTGAAGTTTAGGTGAATGATCGATGAGGGGAAAAATGAGAAAGGTAGACCTTTATGCCGATGGAAGAATGACAGAAGGTAGATATTATGACATACAAAATACGCCACGGTATAAACAAGGATAGGGTATTTATCAGGATGTAACAAGAATAAAGCATCAATGGCAACTGCACACCTAAACAAGACAGTAATATCAGGAAAATATTTCTACAGCTTAAGAGTGGTTATGAAGTGGAATGAACTGAACAAAGACTAACTGAAGTGGAATGAACTGAACAAAGACTGAAGTGGAATGAACTGAACAAAGACTAACTGAAGTGGAATGAACTGAACAAAGACTGAAGTGGAATGAACTGAACAAAGACTAATTGAAGTGGAATGAAATGAACAAAGACTAATTGAAGTGGAATGAAATGAACAAAGACTAACTGAAGTGGACTCCATACTTAGTTCAAAAAATAGATAAAGTTATTTCACGTAAGTTTAAAAGGAACTACGACCTGAAACAAGTAAAAAAAAATAGGGAATTACACCCCTCCCCCCCACACATACATATAAAATACTGCGAGGAATTGACAAGGTGGACAAAGATAGGATGTTCCAGAGATGGGACACAGAAACAAGGGGTCACAATTGGAAGTGGAAGACTCCGGTGAGTCAAAGGGATGTTAGGAAGTATTTCTTCAGTCAGAGTTGTCAGGAAGTGGAATAGCCTAGAAAGTGACGTAGTTGAGGCAGGAACCATACAGTTTTAAGACGAGGTTTGATAACAAAAGACAGAGTAACAGTAATAGTTCGGCAAGGATCAGTATTAGGACAACTACTGTTTATAATATACATAATACCAGAGGGGACTGAGTCCTGTGTGTTACTGGAGATGATGTAAATCCAATGAGAAGAATAAAAACAGGAGAAAACAATTAAAGACTCCAGAGAGACCTCAGGGGATACAAATGTGGTCAAACACGTGTATTCTTGGGTTCAACCCGAAAAAATGCAAGGTCATGCGAATGGTAATGATGACAGACTTGACACATAGTACACTATGGGCGGAAAATGGGTCTGAGGGTAAATATAACATCAAGCATATCGCCAAAAATACACAAACTGTATAATGTAAGCGGCATATGGAACATAGCAAATATCAGAATAGTATTCAGGAACTTTAAAGAATCCTTCAGAGCCTTACATTAACTATGCCGCCCTAGCACAGAGCCCACACCCGGTTAAGCACGAAGCAGATAAAAATCCCAAAGGTTTGTTAACTAAGTTAGTCATAGAACTGAGAGGAGACTGAAAGAGTTGAACTTGTCCACATTGGTGGAGAGGACATGGGAAAACTTGATTACTACATAGATCTTAAGACGAGTTTATAGGATAGATAAGGACAGACTGAATTTATACCTGGTTCAAGGGAACACCGGTGGAAACTAAAGCCAGAAGAACCATAGGGATAAGGAAGTATTTCTGTAGTCTCAGGGTAGATGAAAAATGGAATGAATTGAATGAGACAGTGGAAAAGGCACACTCAACACACTGCTTCATTATTATATTTGATAAGGTCTAAAAAGCTGGAAATCAGTGATGCTGATCAACGTAGTCAAGGAGGCGGGGCAAGAAGGCAAGTTTCGACCCCTGGAAACACAACTCGGTGAGTACAACAAGAGTACACAAGAACGCGCGCGCTCGCGTTCCCCTTGGCTAGCGTCGGTGAAGGGAGTGAAGGAACAAAAAGAAATCCCCTTCTCTTTTACCTAATATCATGTCACACCTTAAATATCCAGCACACGGCTACCCTCTGGAGCCTGGCACATGTCTGTCAGGCTAACCTGCGCCAGGCTAGCCTGAGTCAGGCCAACCTTCGTCAGACTAACCTATATTAGGAATGCCAGCAGAACCTGTGTCAGGCACAGTAAATGTCAGTAAATATACGAGTCAATTCTCTTGTTTTTCTTAACCTTCCCCTCTCTATTACTATTATTTCTCCTCTTCCTTCCATATCATCCATTCTCCTCTTCCTCGCTCTCCTTCCCTTCTCATTCTCTATTCCTCTTCTTTCTCCTATATTTTACCAAAGAATTCAGGTGTTCACAAGAACCTCAAGACCGCAGTAGTTTAAATGCACTGATGGTCCTGACTAGGCCACCACCATCTCAAAACAATTCGTTACTCTAGTCTCACAACCCACGGTAGTCTCTTCATATGGACCACCACAGACACTCATCACCTCTTAACACTCAGAAATCACTAACGTGCAAAAGCCAACACCCAATAAATATTCACTTCAAACGTTAGTTAAGAGTAATAACACCGCTATGTACAGTAACCGAACTTACTGATTTAGAATATTCAGTATTTTAAAGATTACAGTGCGTGTGTTTTTTGTGTGTACTTGCCTATTTGTACTCGCCTATTTGTGGTTGCCGGGGTCGATTCACAGCTCCTGGCCCAGTTTCTTCGCTAGTCGTAGGTCCATTCTCCCCCTGCTCCATGAGCTTTATCGTGTCTCTTCTTAAAGCTATGTACGGATACTGTCTCCACTACATCACTCTCCAGATTGTTCCACTTCCTGACAACTCTATGATTAAGGAAATACTTCCTAACATTCCTGTGACTCATCTGAGTTTTCAACGTGTGTGTCACATGTTAGGTCAATTAACTAGGTTTAAATAGTAGATACATGCTTTTCTAGGCAGCGATGTCCAGGGATGAGACATGGTGATGTCACTAAGATTTTTCAAGTTCATGGTACACTAATGATCTCAGACTGGTGTCTTTGAGGCATTTACCTGACGTTAGAATTCCTAATGGTTATAATCATAACCATATTTTTTAAAGAGGTGGACCGTTAAGCCAGCGGAAGGCCTCGGTCAGACGACCAAAAGCTCCAGTGGCGGGTCATCATATGACTAAGACCCGAATCAGAAAACACTTGCCATATTTCCTGACAAACCTAACCTAACCTAACCTTCCTGACGTATTTCCTTTCCCGAGCTTTACTGGCATCACTAATGGTGTGCAAACTACAGTCATGCGTCGCTTAATGACGGGGATACATTCTGAGAAATGCGTCGTTAGGAGATTTCATCGTTGTCTACTACACACCTAGGCTATATGGTATAGCCTATTGCTCCTAAGCTACAAACCTTAGGGTCCTTGATGAACAAAACAAGATTAAATCAAGCACAAGTGAAAAATGATCAAGGGACGCGTTAAACAAGTAACACGGTATACTGTTTTACAGTATTTTTTCTAAGTAAAAAGAGTACACTCTAGAATAACGATAAAAAGTACAATAGTATAGTAAATACATAAACCAGTAGCACAGTAATGAGTTACGCTACGACGTCACTTCTTTAGTATGATTTTTTTCAGCTCCATTACAATCTTATGGGACCACCGTCGTATATGCGGTCCGTCGCTGACCGAAACGTTATGTGGCGCAAGACTGTGTTTAGGTTCTAATGTCCTGCTTTTTATGGCAGTATGCACACGCATACTGCCTTGGGGCAAACTCTTAGAAAATATCTTCCAACAACTTTCTGGGTCAAGCAAATTACCCCCTCCCTTTCCCAGCTGGGTCTACGATATATTTACTAATTTCGTATCATATCGCTACTGATATTGCTTTATAGTACCAAGCTACCTGAAGTTCCACTTGAGTTCAGTGGTGATGCGTCGCATTCTTCGCCACCTGCCACTAGTACTGTTGTAGACTAGTGACCACGTAATGTGAAGATCATGGTTGATCATAAATCTCGAGACACTGTTGCTGAGTCTTACTGCAGAGCGTAGTAACGCCCAGAAAACAGCAGTCATCGTCTTTTTATTGTGCAGTAGTGTGACTGAAAGAGAAAAACTATGGAAAGTGTGTATTTATACTTATATGTACTCGCACTCACCTAAATGTAGTTGCAGTGGTCGAGTGTTAGCTCCTGGCCCCGCCTTTAGGTTGCCACTTGCTAGATTTCAACCAGTCCTTCGAACAATTAAATCACGTCTGTACATAAGGTTTGCAGCACATTTCTAAGTTAGGTTAGATAAGACTAGGCTAGGTTGTCTTACATCCATACAAAATAAAAAGCGATAAAAAGTCTGGGACGCCTTCAACAGTCACCCATTTGACTGTTTTTGCAACAGTGCCATGCTATTTGTAGTTAATAGGTCGGGCTGCAGAATAACTAAGCCTGTTCGTACCTGTTCTCAAAGCTATGCATGAAGCCTGCCTCCATTACTTCTTCGTTGAAGTTATTCCACTTCCGGAAAATCGAGACTGAAGAAATACTTCCTGATATCCCTGTGGTTCATCTGTGTCTTGAACTTCCAGCTGTAAACACCCTCCCACCTCAAGTACCTCTTTCCAGACTCTCAAGCAACCTATCTATCAATTCCTCTGAGTATTTTGTTTACTGTTATCATGTCTCCCTTGGTTCTTCTGTCTTCCAATGACGCTACATTAAATTCCATTAGTCTCTCCCAGTAATGAGTGAGTGAGTGATTTATAACTGCAAAACTAAGTATTAATTATTTTGTCATTCTCGTTGTTTGGTCTTGTATATTACTGTTTAAAAGCTCTAAGTGGGTTTAGCGCATACGATAACTGCCAATTTTAGTTTGAAAAGTTTGAACCCCAGCTCTTGGGCTAGTCGCTTCTGATTCAGCTGACTGACGGCATTTAGAGTCATATTTGTTCATGAATATATTTACCAAGTGAGCCTCGTAATATATCGTGAACTCTCCCTCGTGACCTACACAGAGCTCTCCCTCGTGACCTACACAGAGCTCTCCCTCGTGACCTACACAGAGCTCTCACTCGTGACCTACACAGAGCTCTCCCTCGTGACCTACACAGAGCTCTCACTCGTGACCTACACAGAGCTCTCCCTCGTGACCTACACAGAGCTCTCCCTCGTGACCTACACAGAGCTCTCCCTCGTGACCTACACAGAGCTCTCACTCGTGACCTACACAGAGCTCTCACTCGTGACCTACACAGAGCTCTCACTCGTGACCTACACAGGGCTCTCACTCGTGACCTACACAGAGCTCTCACTCGTGACCTACACAGAGCTCTCACTCGTGACCTACACAGAGCTCTCACTCGTGACCTACACAGAGCTCTCACTCGTGACCTACACAGAGCTCTCACTCGTGACCTACACAGAGCTCTCACTCGTGACCTACACAGACTCTCACTGTGACCTACAGAGCTCTCACTCGTGACCTACACAGAGCTCTCACTCGTGACCTACACAGAGCTCTCACTCGTGACCTACACAGAGCTCTCACTCGTGACCTACACAGAGCTCTCACTCGTGACCTACACAGAGCTCTCACTCGTGACCTACACAGAGCTCTCACTCGTGACCTACACAGAGCTCTCACTCGTGACCTACACAGAGCTCTCACTCGTGACCTACACAGAGCTCTCACTCGTGACCTACACAGAGCTCTCACTCGTGACCTACACAGAGCTCTCACTCGTGACCTACACAGAGCTCTCACTCGTGACCTACACAGAGCTCTCACTCGTGACCTACACAGAGCTCTCACTCGTGACCTACACAGAGCTCTACCACTCGTGACCTACACAGAGCTCTCACTCGTGACCTACACAGAGCTCTCACTCGTGACCTACACAGAGCTCTCACTCGTGACCTACACAGAGCTCTCACTCGTGACCTACACAGAGCTCTCACTCGTGACCTACACAGAGCTCTCACTCGTGACCTACACAGAGCTCTCACTCGTGACCTACACAGAGCTCTCACTCGTGACCTACACAGAGCTCTCACTCGTGACCTACACAGAGCTCTCACTCGTGACCTACACAGAGCTCTCACTCGGGCATCTTAAACGCTCTCTCTCGTCACAGAGATGCTTTTGAAAAACACTTGAGATGAGATCAAACATGATGCAGGTAGAACAAATAATTCTGGCATGGCCGAGGTCATGGGTACACTTGCATGTGAAATATAACAACTTTCACTATGGGGCAGCCTTATTTGCATTTACATCGCTCTGTCTCAGAATGTTACTAAACTTACCTACAAATCTCTAACAATGAACCTAAACAGTTCCCTAACTTGTATTCTTCTCGGTTCTGTACTGGAATTTGAATTAAGCCATATTTTATATAAAAATATATATATCACACTACGAGGAAAGCCTATAGCAGGTTTTACAGCGCCTGGTGAATATGGAAGGTAATCAGACTTGATCCACGGAAAGGAAGTTCCACCAACACAACACATACACGGATATATTTAACATAAGCACAAACCCACACAAACTCCCACAAACCCACATGAACCCCCTCTCATATAAATCTGTAATTCTTAATATTCGTCAATTCTTTATTCTCTAAGAATTCTTGATATATTTTCTATTATTTTTCCTATGTGCAATTATCATTTTTTTTCCTAGCAACAAAAGCATTCCTTTGCCTTCCAAACTTGGTTTATAACTTATATTTTGTCAGCTCTGAGAGCAACTTTGTAGGAAGTATTTCTAATTTTACTGTATATGTATATACACTCGGTGATCAGTCACATGGTAGCATGTCAGTGCCTAAAAAAGTATGCAGACATGGACAAGAGGTTGAGTTGTTCAAATCGAACATCAGAACGGGGAGGAAATGTGATTTAAGTGACTTTGACCGTGGAAGGACTACTGGTTCCAAACGGGGTGATCTAAATATCTAAAACACTGCTGATCTCCTGGGATTTTCACGCACTACAGTTCTCTAGAGTTTACAGAGAATGGTGAAAAACACACAACGGCCCGACTGGTTCATGCTGATAGCGTGACTAACTCAAATTATACGTTACAACAGTATGCAGAAGAGCATCTCTGCATGCACAACACTTAGAACTCTGAAGTGGATGGGATACATCAGCAGAAAACCACACCGGGTTCTACTCCTGTTAGGTACGACCAGGAAACCAAGGCTACAGTGGACACAGGCTCACCAAAACTGGGCAGTTGAAGATTGGAAAAACGTTGCCTGGTCTGACGAATTGCGATTTCTACTGCAATATGCAGATGGTAAGGTCATAATTTGGCGTAAACCTTCAGGAAGATTTACAGCATGAATGTGCAACCGACAAATCTGCAGCAACTGCATAATGTTATCAAGTCAACATGGACCAGGATCGCTAAGTAATGTTTCCATTATCTTATTGAATCCATGCTAAGAATAATTTAGGCTGTTCTGAGGGCAAAGAGGAGCCCTACCCGGTACTAGAAGGGTGTACCTAATAAAGTGGACACTGAATGTATATACTGGGACATTGATGAAATAAAACATTCATGTGGAGAATTAATGTTTATTTGAAAAATACGTACACGACAATGATATGAGAGAGAATTTATTTAATAAAAGATATGACTACCCCTTGCTTTTAAGAGCATTGTTACACGCTTTGGCATGGAATCGATCAATGTTGAACACATTTTGGCAAGTTCGTCGTGGTACCAGGTCCAAATAACAGCAGCAATTAACTCCACAGTTGAACAGTCTTGTTTCGCGATCCTGCGTTTGCTTATTGCCCATAGATTCTCAATTGGATTGAGGTCAGGAGAGTTTCCAGGCCAATTTAGAACGCTTAGCCCACTCTCTCCGAAGAATGTCAGCATTTTTCTGGAAGTGTGGCATGGAGCAAGATCCTGCTGGAAAATGCCTTCTCCATCAGGACAGTCTCTATGGGAAGCAAATGAGTTGCCAGGATTGCTTTGCATTTGTCACTGATCAGCGTTATCTCAACAATAACAAGCCGTCCAGGGCCTTTAGCAGTAAAACTACCCCAAAACATCTTCGATGGGTGTTTTGACGCTTGTTGAATGTACCCATTCTGAAGAGGTTTGCCTTTGCTCCGTCTCACTACTACTGATCTGTACCCATGTACGTACTTCAAAATGAGCCTCATCTGAAAAATATAACTTTTCTCCATTCATCTGTCACCTTATGATCAAGTGCCCACCGCAGCCGTTTTATCTTCACAGCAGCAGTCAATATTTATTTTTTTACCGGCTTTCTGGCAGATCTGCCAACTTTCATCGAACAGTTGAAGAATCAACATTTATAACGACTGGTGCTGGATTCCTTGGGATCCTTCACACTATTCCTTATAATATTATCATGAGGTGTTGTCTTGCGTTTCTTATACATCATCTTCAACGCAGCGCTCCATAATCACCAGTGTTGTCAGCTCTCTTCGAAATCTAACCAACAGTTGACTTTGCTAGGCTCAAATTTTCGGCGATCTGTCTGATTCTCAAATCAGCTACAATACTTGCTTCCTAGGTGTAACATCTGTCATGAATTTCAGCAGTAATCATGAAATGAAAGGGAGAATTTGGCGAAATCACATTCACTCAGGAAGCACGCTCGCAGGAATAGCCTTACAGAACAACAGCTGTTGTAGCACTGGCGAGAGTCGCAGGGTTATACCACAGCTGGATGGTTGTCAGAAGTCGGTAGCAAACTCCATTAAGCCGGAGACTAGAATATATTACGAGATAATCACAAAATTTGCTCTTGTCCCAATTAATTTGCTCATTACTATATATATGCAATAAAACCACAGTGTAAAATAGTAATATTAAAAGCGCCTTTGTGATTTCTCATACTATCAAGGAACAGCGTACTACCTTGATAATGTGAGAAACCACAAAAACACTTGGAATATTACTTTTTTCACTGTAGTTACATTGCATATTAAGATATAATTTGTTTTCTGTAATCTATTGCATGTACAATATATATATGTCGTGCTGAATAGGTAAAACTGGAGAATTAAGAACTCATTTAAAATTAAGTCATTTCTAAAAAAAATTTTTATACGTTTAAAGATATTTTTTCCATTTGATGTAAAATTTAATAATTTTGTACCAAAAGAACCTTACAAAACTTACCTAACCTTATTATAACAAGCGCAATTTAATTTAGCCTAATCCAACTAAATATATTTTAGATAAGTTTACAATAATTTAATAATAAACAAACACAATGAAATATTTTTTTTTCGTTAGGTTGAGAATGATTTTTGCGAAATTATTGCATACACAAATTTTTGCTTCCCTTATTCGGCAAGAAGAGCGTTCCTATTTAAGCCAAAATCGCAAGTTTTACTTATTCGACACGACATATATATATATATATATATATATAATATATATATATATATATATATAAATATATATATATATATATATATATATATTATGCAAAATCGTGGATGCGTGTATCACGTACATTACAATAGGGCTGGTGAGAGCCTCAGTGCCTCGGGGCGTCAGAGTGGACTACCTTGCATTGCATTACCACAATACGCTATTCAATGTCAGTAGCACTGCGCTAACAAGATCGCCTTTGTAGAGTGCGATGACCTTTACAACTGCACCAGAAACGTCAACATCAAACATGAAAGGGCAGTGCTAAAAATAAGTGTACAGAAAAAAAAAACAGTGATTGATAAGGGTATTCCATAAAAACACGAGCTGACACTTTGATCAATGTACCCTTCTTCTGGGTGGATGGGAAGGTTTCATATGGCATGGTACCCTAATTGGGTACGTATACGAGACCTTGTCCTCATACTCTTACCCCCCCCCCCCAACACACACAGGGCTAGGGGGCCATCCGGACTGTGATACGAGATTGAGCAAGGCGAGGTTAACACCGTCTGTGTTTGAGAATTGAGCAAGAGGCTATATGGCTCGAGGTAGTGGATTACGATTTTATGAATGGTTTTGATTATTGATATTATGTTGATGTTGGGGTTTGCTGGGAATGGCGGAGCGGTTACTAGTACAGGTATTTGGGTGAACAGGAAGCGCCTTCTAACCTCTGTTGACACACGAAACGGAACACATCCTTAAATGCAAACCTGGTCGCAAAATCTTCCAGTCTCTACAGTTACGCAGGCGCGCGCGCACATGCATTCGCACACACATGCCCACCCGCGTGCACACATGCACACTGACAATACAAAACAAACGAGGACAGGGAAAGGCTGCAAATTGAATCTGGACAAACTGCAAGATTGGTCATGTAAGTGGTTGCTTGAAGGCAACGCCAGCAAATGCAAAGTCATGAAGATCAAGGAAGCGGCCAGAAGACCGGACACGGTGTATAGTCTCGGGACAGAGAATCTAGACCTCACTCAAACAGAAGACTTAGGGGTGAGCATAATGCCCTCGAATTTCGTCAGAAGCTCATATCAACCGAATAACCTCTGCAACCAATGCTCGTCTGGCAAATCTAAAGTGGCTTGCAGGAATCTCAACAGTCTTTCAGAGCTTTTTAAACAACATATGTCAGGCCCATCTTTGAGTACTCAGCACCAGTATGGAATCCACCCTTAAGGAACCAACCATATTAAGACACCGGAGAAAGTACAGAAGTGCACAACAAGGTTTGTTCCTGAATTAAGTGCTATGAATTATGAGGAGAGACTAATGGAATTGAATCTAACGACATTGGAGAATAGAAGAGTCAGGATATAGCACACAAAATACTCAGGGGAACAGATAGGGTAGACAGAGACAAGCTGTTCGAGAGGCGAGAAACCGGAACTAGAGGAGACAGCTGGGTCACAGGAATATCTCAATTTCTTCGGTCTTAGGGTGGTCAGAAAATGCAATGATCTCGGTGAGGAAGTTTTGGAGACAGACTCCATACATTACTTTAAGGTCAGGTACGATAGGGCCCACGAATCGAATAATCGAATACGAAGAGGAGAGAGATGGTCTCCAGGGAGACTCAGACAGTTTGCAGGGTTTGTGAAACAAGTGGCTGCTGGAGTTCAATCTCAATAAGTTCAGATTTTGCATTCCAGAAGATACAATAGAAAAAGTACAAACTAGGATGAAAATACAAATATCAAAGAAAGAAAAAGATTTGGGCGTGAAGATCACATTAAACATATTGCTGAAAAAAACCCACATTAACTGTCTTGGGTAACCTATGCGGGGATAGAGAAACTTCAGAAACCTCAATAGGAACATGGTGCTGCTAATTCTGTAAAACTTCAGTATGGTAGACCATATATTTAACAAGGAAAAAGTGGCATAACAAAAGTTTTTTCAATTCCTATATAAAGATTTTGTCTCCTGATATCATGAGAACTGTAGTCATATCCCGTGCGTGTGTGTGTGTGTGTGTTATACTCACCTAGTTGTACTCACCTAGTTGTGGTTGCAGGGGTCGAATCATAGCTCCTGGCCCCGCCTCTTCACTGGCCGCTACTGGGTCTCTCTCCCTTCGCATGAGCCTTATCATACCTCTTCTTAAAGCTATGAATGGATCCTGCCTCCACTACATCACTTCCCAATCTATTCCACTGTGTGTGTAGTACTCGCCTAGTTGTGGTTGCAGGGATCGATTCACAGCTCCTGGCCCCGCCTCTTCACTGGCCGCTACTAGGTCCCTCTTCCCGCTCAATGAGCTTTATCATACCTCTTCGTAAAGCTATGTATGGATCCTGCCTCCACAACATAACTTCCCAGATTATTCCACTTCCTGACAACCTCTGAAGAAATACTTCTTAACATCCCTGTGATTCATCTGAGTCTTCAACTTCCAACTGTGATCCCTTGTTGTGTGTGTGTGTGTGTGTGTGTGTGTGTGTGTGTGTGTGAAGAAATTGAAGAAAATGCAGAGGTTTGCAACAAGACTAGTCCCGGAGCTAAGAGGTATGTCCTGTGAGGAAAGGTTAAGGGAACTCAGCCTGATGACATTTGAGGACAGGACAACTAGGGGGGATATAACAACGTACAAAATACTAAGAGGAATTGACATGGTAAATAGTTACAGAATGTTTGAAAGCGGGTAAACAGAACACGAGGACATAGCTGGAAGAAACTCAGATGAGTCACAGGAATGTTAGGAAGCATTTCTTCAACCTTAGAGTTGTCAGGAAGTGGAATGAACTGGAGAGTGAAGTGGTAGATGCAGGATCCCACATAGCTTTAAGAAGAGGTACGATAAGGCTCTTGAAGTCGGGAAAGAGTGGACGTAGTGACGGCCAGCGAAGAGGAGAGTCTAGGAGCTATGGATCGACCCCTGCAACCACATGTAGGTGTGTACATATAAGCGAGTACACACACATCCCCCTCCCTCCCCTTTCAAACACTCAGTCTCCGCCTTCAACATTCACTCTCTAACCCCTTCTTCACTTCCCCCTTCATTTCACTCACTTCCCCTTTAACACCTCACAATCTCACAGTCACTTCCCCTCAAACACCACAAACCCCTACAATCACACTTACCTTCCTCCACACAAGCATAAGACGGAGCCAAGTTAGACAGTCTATAGTCCAGCGGAAGAAAAAAGAATTGTAACCTGCACTTTCACCTCAGGGGATTCCCACGAGGACCAAGTGTAGGGTCGAGGAGGTGGGTAGATGGGAAAGAGGAAGTAAACACAGAATGGGAGGAGAGAGAGGATACGAGAGGGAGAGAAGAGGACAGAAACTGATGAGACGGAGAGAATGGGAGGCGTGGTTGAGAGAAGACGGAGAAATCGGAAAGGGCAGAAGAGGAACGAAGAGGATATTTAAGAGATAATAGGAAATAACTCAAATGTGTAAAAGAACACGAACGTGCGTTCCGAAATTAAAACAAGCATACAAGAACGCCGCCACAAACATATGGATGAACACGAATTTAACACAAACGGCAACTACACGAAAAAAGCGAACAAAAAATACGTTTCGTAAGTAGAAAGGGATGAGTTTCTCACTTTTTTTATTTATGTTTTGTTCTCGGTGAGTACGTGAGAGGTGGCAAGGCAGGCGAGAACGCAATTCTTCCGCTGATCTAATATTGTTCCGAACTGTTGCATCCGGAAATGGACTGACGCAAGCACGTATTACATGCATGCATATACGCATGCGCACGCACATACGCATGCGCACGCACGGGATCTTCAATTTTTACACCACCGATGGTTCGTATCGTGAAGCTCTTCTCTATTACTGTGTACAGTTTGGTAATCTAATAATGGTAATGTTAGATTTGCCTGTGTTATCCCTGAATGGGTAATAACACTTTGGTTGGCACATTTACTGTTTGGGCATATTTATCCGTTGGATTTTATCAGCTGTTATGGTTTGGAACGTATGGACTGCATCTGTCACCTGTACTTACATATTAACTAATTATGGTTGCTGTGGTCCAGTCTCAGCTCCTGACCTTGCCTCTCTGCTGGCCGCTACTGGTTTCTCTCCTGGCTGCACGAACTTATTCTTAAAATTGTGGGTACATTCTTTCTCTACCACTCCGCTGTCCAGGTGACTCATCTGTGCTTTTAGCTTCTAGCTGTGACCTCGTGGATCCGAGATCCACCTTTTGAACCACACTCCCTGTCAAGCCTGTCAATTTCTGAGTATGTGAACGTTGTAATCATGTCGCTTTTGGTCCTTCTGTCCTCTAGTGTCGTCAGGTTTAGCTCCTCTAGCCTCTCTTCTCGGGTCTGCTGAGGTGGTGGTGGCGGCGTATTTTTCAGGATATCTGACAGTTCAATAGATGAAGGCTTTTGAAGGAGCACTGAGCTTCGAAGTGTTAGCACGGTTTTTCCTTGCAATTGGAGGTCACACTATAGTGGGACTGCACGTTGAGTAAGAGGGGAAGCGTGGCTCAGAGTAACTTACTAGCTTGAAGCAACATGGCCTGAGCTCATATCCCACACTGTCCTGCCTTCAAAACATCTGTCTTGTTCATACACTTGGATGCCCCTTTCAATATGGCAGAGGTATCTTAACCTAATGTGGTGTATGTTTACCTCAGCTGAGAGCACTGAGGTGATGACACGTACCGTTCTGGATTAACAGTTCTTGCTCGAAACTTAATTCGCTTTAGATTTTATGGCAAATTGTTGATGATGATGTTGGCGACTTTTTTTAGCAGCTTCATCTGCTGATCGTGGCTTGGCATCAAAATCATCACCAAAATCATCACCACCCGTCGGCCTTGTCTTAAGTAGTTTCACTTTCCAAAGAGCTGCAAAAGTCCATGGATAACTACATGGTGTGTCTGAGACACAAGGGAGGGGGGTGTGGGTGTGTGTGTGTGTACTCACCTAATTGTGGTTGCGATGGGGGAGGGTCGAGTCACAGCTCCTCTGTACTCACCTAATTGTGGGTGCAGGGGTCGAATCACAGCTCCTCTGTACTCACCTAATTGTGGGTGCAGGGGTCGATTCACAGCTCCTGGCCCCGCCTCTTCACTGGTCGCCACTTGGTCCACTCTCTACCTGCTCTTAAAGCTATATATGGTACCTGCCTCCACTACCTCACTTTCCAGACTATTCCACTTACTGACAACTCTATGGCTGAAGAGATATTTCTTAACATCCCTGTGACTCATCTCAGTCTTCAAGTTCCAATTGTGACCTTGTTGCTGTGTCCCATCTCTGAAACATCCTATCTCTGTCCACCTTGTCGATTCCTCTCAGTATTTTATATGTCGTTATCATATCTTCCCTGTCTCTCCTGTCCTCCAGTGTCGTCAGGTCGAGTTCTCTTAACCTCTCCTCGTAGGACATGCCCTTTAGCTCCGGGACTAGTCTCGTTGCAAACCATTGCACTTTCTAGTTTCCTGACGTGCTTGGCCAGGTGAGGGTTCCAAACTGGAGCTGCATACTTCAATATGGGCCTGACGTACACGGTGTACAGGGTCCGGAATGACTCCTTACTGAGATGTCGGAATGCTATTCGTAGGTTCGCTAGTCGCCCATATGCTGCAGCAGTTATTTGGTTGATGTGCGCCTCAGGAGATGTGCTCGGTATTGTACACTTTCCAAGATCCTTTTCCTTGAGTGAGGTTTGTAGTCTTTGGCCCCCTAGACTGTACTCTGTCTGCGGTCTTCTTTGACTTTCCCATATCTTCATGACTTTGCACTTCGTGGGGTTGAACTCCAGGAGCCAATTGCTGGACCAGGCCTACAGCCTGTCCAGATCCCTATGCAGTCTTGCCTTATCCTCCTCCGACTGAATTATCATTAACTTCACATCGTCTGTAAACAGGGACACTTCTGAGTTTATTCCTTCCGTCATGTCATTCACATATGTGAATGACATGACGGGAACAGCACCGGTCCTAGAACTGACCCCTGTGGAACCCCGCTCGTCACAGGCGCCCACTGACACCTCATCACGTACCAAGACTCGCTGCTACCTTCCCGTCAGGTATTCTCTGATCCAATGCAGTGCCTTCCTTATTATACCTGCATTAGTCTCTTGTGTGGAATTGTGTCAAAAGCCTTCTTACAGTCCACGAAAACGCAATCTACCCACCCTTTTCCCTCTTGTCTTACTGTGTGTGCGGTGCACGTGCGTGCTTGCATGTTGTACGCCAATATTGGTACGGCTCTGCATGGTGGAGGATCCGTCAGTCTCTCCAGACAGCAGATGCATTTTTTATAACACTGACTTCCCCTGCAGCCTGTGTGTACTGGTCTACTGACCCATCTGTGTAACATGTCACACTTCTTGGTGCGGCACAGGTTACTTTTGGTGTGGTCCTAGGCCAAGCATTCTACAATGCGTAAGTATGCCAGCTGCGTCTCCCAAAGGGTACCGAGATCCCACACTTGTAGTGTGGAAACTCTGTGCCCTTTGCGGCGAGTGTCTGCAGGTTATGGTTTATTAATGGCGTCAGCACCATAATACACCCATTCACTGCTGTCACGGATTTACTAGCCATAGGGTTCTGAGGAACGTAACTCGGGGTGATGTTCTGGCAGGGAGGAGTGCATCTTTGCTAGCAAACAGGTATTCAGCCACTTGACCCTATTCTCTAGAGGAACATGTCTGGCTTCAAGATGTGTAAAGATAGTGAAGTGGAAGCGCACGACACAGACGTCTCCTGTTTTAAGATGATGGAGGAGGTGGTGGTGATGCTAAGATAATGATCACGATAATCTTTATGAGTATAATGCTGATTATGATAGTGACTTGCGAAGATGTCTATTAGATATCCCCTTGGCTTCGAACAAGAGTCTTGTAAATTACAGGAAATACGTTATAAACCCAGGTGATAAGAAACATTTTAATTATAAAACCTACTGTGAACACCCACTTCGCATAGCCAGTCTTGGCTCTGCTCAAGGATAACAATAATTACATTTCTATTCACCAGCCTCTCCATAATAATATAATAATATCTTCCTTTACTACAAGTACATGAACAAGGTATACAGGCCTAGCTGACATTAATGACATACTACTATATAGAAAGCCCTTTGTTATGCAGAGCATTTAGGGCAAATTAGGTCATTGTCCCAGGATGCGACCCACACCAGTCAACTAACTCCTAGGTACCCATTTTACTGATGGGTGAACATAGACAACCGGTGTAAAGAAACACGCCCAATGTTTCTACCCGTGCTGGGAATCGAATGCAGACTGTCGCCGTGTGAAGCGAGAGCTTTAGCCATCAGGACACGGGGCACCAAGAATGAATTCTAAGTTAAAAATTCAGACACAGTGTTAACAACTGTGGCAGGGTACTTTGGCGGCAGGTGAAGGAGAACTCACCTATACAAGGTGTACCAACCAGAAGGTAACATCGTGTTGATTTACATAATGATTTTGGTCTTACCGAAATGCCCAGTATAATAAATTAACTTATATACATACACCTAATAATTTAAGAAGAAAAATGCTGACTATGCCTTAAAGAGACGCAACTGTATGGTTACACTTCAGCAAACACCACTCCCACGAGCCCACCTAGGGCGGGGAAGGTGCCAGAGCCAGAGTTTGCTACCACCTGCATCTCACAAGACTGCCATTCCCACGAGCCCTCCTAGGGCGGGGAAGATGGCAGACTAGAGGCCTAGCTTCTCCCTACGAGCCCCGTGAGGGCGGAGAATGGGGCTAGGCCTGGAGACAGTTGGTCCCAAAAGATGAGGAGGTACTTGTACCTCCTCCCATGGGAGACATAGGTCTCAGGCACTCCCACGACAGGGAGCCAAGGCCGGGTCACCATCTGGAAAAGACCCGGGCCGGGAGAGTACCGACGAATCAAGAACAACAACAATATGGTTACAAAACACCAATGTACCCGATGGAATAATCAGTTTTCTTGTTAATTTGTAAGGATATAAAATATACGAGACAGAAGCTTGAATAAATGTGGAAAGGCATACGTGCAACAAACCATATCTTCCTTCAATAAGGAAGTTACAGACTGGCGCATGTAAAGTGACAATGACAAATGCAAGCAGGTTTATGACACCATCTTCTGCAACTCCTTGAATCTCGCGCCTGCCTCAACCGGATACTAACGTACCTGTGATACACTGGAGGTGCCGACGCCTTGAATTTATAGTGAAAGTCTTACCAGATATAATCCAAGTTGGGAGATATAACGATCAGGACACTTCATACATTGTGATTCTTTCTTACTTTGATAATTTTTCTTAATAGTGTTGGAGTCTGGCATGTTCGCAAGTCTTCATACCTTGTGATTGGGAATATTAGTAACGCATAAAATATTCTGTATAAATTACGGGAGTTGGCAACCTCTGACCGTAAGGCACTTCTCGAGATTCAGCTGTTACTGAGAAAACGAACAGTAAAAAAAATGGATAACTTTGTGTGAAAGGAAGAATAATACAAATGAAAAGCAAGTACGAAAGGAGCAACAATACTAAATCAATACACAAAACAGCGAAGCAGCACATTTAGACATTCGAAGTGAAAACATCAGTTGTCACTCTCTCCCTTTCCTTTTTCGCAGAAAAATAAAAGGAACTAATTGAACCAGCTAACATAATAAATTTGTGCGATTGCAATGACAAATAAAACGTCAGTGTGACTTATCCTCAAAAAACATCTATTCTCGGGCAATCGACACACAAGAACAAGTGCAAAACAAGTGTCACCTATGAACGAAAGGAAATTAATGCTTTATTTAAACTTATTGAGCTGGACATCGTTCTTTCAAACAAATCACAATGGAAACGCAGATAACAGCAACTGACATAAGAGCGGAGCAAGATAGTGAAAGTGGAGGTGGGCGGGCACAAGAAGGAACGTTTCCCACCAACACTGCATGCGGGCGGTGAATGTGGCTAGTGTGCACCTGATGGGGATATGATCACCAAGGGGGCGGAGGTTCTATGAACAGACCGAGCTGAGTGCGACAAGTTCTACTCGTCAGCGACGTTCGCTCTAACAGTGTCAATCCTCGAGTGAGACCGTATTCGGGAGTTAAACGTTTCTTATGACTAGCGCTCGGCAGCAGTTACCAGTGATTATGTTCACCAGATGACTGCAAGTTATCCTGGCCTCTTTGAGGTGAGTGTAATCTTTATGTTTACCTTCGCACCTCTTAATGTTATCTTTAACCCAACAGTTGTCGAAGTTTTTGTTCTATCCCATTTTTGTCGATCAGGGATTGTAATGTATATTTGATTATTTCTTCAAAGTGTCGTAAAATAGTCACTTTATATATCAAATTTCTGTTTATTTTTAACAAGGGAGATTTCTGAATTCGTAAATTATCAGGAGTACCTACAGTACTCTCAGATTTAAAGAGTTCAGCGCGGGTAAGACAGTTTGCTGCTGCCATGACCCACCAAACTGCCACCTGATATTCCATCATAACATGTCCTTAGATTTGGTTGGTGTTGCTTCGTTTAAGCAAGTTAATAATCTTCGTTTCGTGATAGCCTCGTGACAACTAGCCGAACTATTGCAATAAGGAATTAGCACCGACCAGTCTGTTTGAATTAATTGTTTCAAAAACGTAGCTTAGAATCTTTAGTGTATTTTACAGTGTTTGTTGTCCAGTTGTGTAATGATCAAGCTAGGTTCATCAATTCTATTTATCTTGTGTAGTATAGGCCATCCTGAGAGATGGTAATTCCCGAGTAACATCTACAGTTCTGAAGTCTCCCAGTTAAGGCTGACGGATTTCGTCACTGTCTATGAAATCTATCAGTTAACACAATCAGCTTTTGTTCCACTATGTAACCATCACAGAGAATACATCAACACATTGTTGAGTTATAGTTTTTTTTTAATAAAGAGAGAAAAAAGATCGTTTTTCTACGCTTCCACCGCAGTTCCGGTACCACTCAACGGATATACCTGGAGTATACCGGGAGGTTTCAAGGGTCAACGCACCCGCGGCCCGGTCTGAGACCAGGCCTCGTGGTGGATCAGGGTCTGATTAACCAGGCTGTTACTGCTGGCCGCACGCAAACTGACGTACGAACCACAGCCCGGCTGGTCAGGAACTGATTTTAGGTCCCTGTACGGCGCCTTCTTGAAGACAGCCAGGGGTCTGTTGGTAATCCCCCTTATGTATGCTGGGAGGCAGTTGAGCAGTCTTGGACCCCTGACACTTATTGTGTTGTCTCTCACTGTACTCGTGGCGCCCCTGCTTTTCATTGGGGGAATGTTTCATCTCCTGCCGAGTCTTTTGTTTTCATAGTGAATGATTTTCGTATGCAATTTTGGTACTAATCCCTCTAGGATTTTCCAAGTGTATATTATCATGTATCTTTCTCGCCTGCGTTCCAGGGAATACAAATCAAGGGACTTCAACCGTTCCCAGTAATTTAGGTGCTTTATCGTACTTATGTGTGCCGTGAAAGTTCTTTGTACACTCTCCAGGTCGGCAATTTCGCCTGTCTTGAAGGGGGCAGTTAAGTATACGGCAGTATTCCAGCCCTGAGAGAACAAGCGATTTGAAGAGGATCATGGGCTTTGCGTCCCTAGTTTTGAAGGTTCTCATTATCCATCCTATCATTTTTCTAGCAGATGCGGTAGATACATTGTTGTGGTCTTTGAAGGTGAGATCTGACATTATCACTCCCAGATCCTTCACATTGCTTTTTCGCTCTACTGCATGGTTAGAATTTGTTGTATACCCTGATACAGTTTTAATTTCCTCAAATTTTCCATATCTGAGTAGTTGAAATTTCTCTTCATTGAACTTCATATTGTTTTGAGTGGCACATTTGAAGATACAGTTGATGTCCGCTTGGAGTCTTGCCGTGTTTCGATGGAGGTCACTGTCATGGCAATTTGGGTGTCATCCGCAAAGAAAGACACGGAGCTATGGCTTACATCTGTCTGTCTGTCAGATATGAGGATGAGGAATAGGATGGGAGCGAGTACTGTGCCTTGTGGAACAGAGCTTTTCACCGTAGCTGCCTCAGTCTTTACTCTGTTTACTATTACTCTTTGTGTTCTATTTGCTAGGAAATTATAGATCCATCTACCAACTTTCCCTGTTATTCCTTTATTACACATTTTGTGCGCTATTACACCATGGTCGCATTTTATCCTCTATAGCATCCAGGACCTTGTCATAGTGGTCCAGTAGCTAGGACAGGCAGGAGCGACCTCCTCTAAACCCGTGTTGCTCTGGGTTGTGTAATTGATGGGTATCTAGGTGGTTTGTGATCTTGCTTCTTAGAACCCTTCCAAAGATTTTTATATGGGATGTTAGTGCTATCGGTCTGTAGTTCTTCGCAATTGCTTTACTGCCACCTTTGTAGAGTGGGGCTATGTCTGATGTTTTTAGTGAGTGTGTGATGACCCCTGTGTCCATGCTCCCTCTCCATAGAATGCTGAAGGCACGTAACAGGGGCTTCTTACAGTTCTTGATGAACACGAAGTTCCATGAGTCTGGGCATGGGGCAGAGTGCATGGGAATGTCAGTTATTGCCTTTTCAAAGTCTTGGGGTGTTAGGATAATATCAAGAGATTTTTGAGATGACCAAATTTTGCGTCTCTGTCATAAATAATTCATTTAGATTGTCGACCCTTAGTCTGGGTAACGGCTCGCTGAACACTGAGTCGTATTGAGACTTTAGTATCTCACTCATTTCTTTGCTGTCATCTGCGTGTGCCCCATCTCGCCTAAGCAGGGGCCCAATACTGAATGTTGTTTTACCCTTAGATTTGGCATAAGAATTTTTTTTTTCAATTTCCTTTATGACTTTTAATTCTTCCTGAGATTCTTGTCTCCTGTAAGATTCCTTAAGCTTAAGTTCGATATTTGCTATTTCTCTGACCAGTGCCTCCCTTCGTATTTCAGATATATTGACCCCTCTCAGCAGCTCTGTGATTCTTCGCCTTCATCTGTGTAGGGAGCGTCTCTTCTTTCTAGTTTACATCTTTCTTTTTCTTAATGGAATGTGCCTTGAGTAGACCTCAAGTGCCACAGTTATTTTTTTCTAGGCAAAGGTTCGGATCCATGTTGTTTAGGATATCTTCCCAGCTTGTTTCATTTAGTACATGGCTGACTTGTTCCCACTGTATGTTTTTGTTATTGAAGTTGAATTTTGTGAAGATACCCTCATGACTGATCACATTTTGCTGGTCAGGAGCCCTATGCATACATGTCTGTACCTCTATTGTGTTGTGATCTGAGTGTATTGTCTTTGATACGATTAAATTACGTATCAGATAGTTGTTGTTAGTGAAGATGAGGTCCAGCGTAATTTCTAGTCTTGTAGGCTCTAATATTTCCTGATTTAAAGCCAGATTTTTTGTTTTTGCGTGACGAAAAAAACTAAAAACAACCTAGTGTAAAAGTTAAAACAAAAACTTGTGTAAATACTGTATTTAATCAGATGATACATATCCATATTGTATCATAATATTCCATACCAGTGTCCCATTCACACTACACCCACCCAGCCTCCTCTACTCAATAACCCCTACACACTTTCACACTGACCTCTTGTATCCCATTCCCTGCTGTGACCCGGTCGATACATCTGGCTAAAGCAAAAAGTTGGTGACCCCACAATGACCAACCTCGCAAACTTTCTCTAATAAGAAATTTATTGTTTACCTAAATATTTTTATCTTAATACCTGCAAAAGCAAATAATTATACTTGCAAATATTTAAATTAAATAAACTGGTTAATTACTAATGTTTACATATATGCGTCTGCTATGCCTGTGCTAACATGGCTTGGTAACTGAAACCACAGTAGTTTTATTTTAGCAATATATTAAAGCGAAAACAAGGATCTGGTATTACTGCAACACCAGAGCTTTGTGAAAAACATCTTACCGAACATTGTTTAAATTATTTAATTATATTCAAGGGAAGCGCCAAATTCGTAGGGATCATAGAGCGCCTGTGAAACTGAAGGTAATCAGGTTTGATCCGAAAAAGGAGAGGGGTAACTACATTCTCTTGAATCATGAGAGTAAACTATTTAACTCGCATTCCTTAAACTTAAATTATAAGAAAACTGAATAAAAATAATGTTCAACAAGAAAATTTATAAACTATTTTGGCATCTACGATCAGTGTTCTTGCAGATGTCGAAACTTATTCAGGTCATTAATAAGATTTTGTTATTGTTATGTGGTTCTGAGGTACTCCCACATACACAAGCAAAAATATATTGAAGCCAAGGTTGACTCTTGCGTTCTGTTGATCAGGTCACAGTCTCACTTAAATATAATTTTAAGAGGTTGTCAACCTTGAATATATCCACAACAAAATGTTTATTAGTTGGGTTGACAGACGGGTCGAGGGTTCAGCGTGGTAGCTTACTCATATTGGGAACTCCTGCCGAGCAGACAAGGACATAGTCTTCTAGCGAGATATTTTTCTGTGGAGATATTTGAGGAAGGGTTTGACTCGTAAACTTGAGAATATTTTGCCCCCATTAAAATAATAAAGATGTGAGAATGATTCTCTCCTGACAAAGTTTACATTTAAAAAATATCTAATTCAACGGCAAAGTACACACTTATAAATATTTGTAGCCTAGCTGTAGTACCACTCAAAAGTCCTAGGTTGCCCAATGGGCCATAGATGGATGTTCCCTGATGAAATTCTTTCAGAGCATTTAGCGTATTCTGACCATCATGCTGCTTGTTGACAGCCAGTTCAACTGCTCATTAGTGAATCATGACACCCAAATGAAATAAACCATACTATGTGGGTGTGTTGGGATATCTTGAGTTAATAATCCTTTGAGAGATAAAAAGTCATAAGAATGTCTTCTACCAGATCATCACTGTTGAGTTTAGATCCTAAGACATTTATTTGTTAACTACTTACAATCTGGCTGGTGGTCATAATCGCTAAAGGAAGCCAGAGCAGCCACGTGAGAGGTTGTGACTAGACATGTCTGCTGATATTAATTCAACAGTAAGACTGATGATAAACATAAGAGTGCGACCAATGGAATTGAAGCGTCGTTAAAGTCACCAAAGAATGGCCTTTGTGGTGGTCAGTAACATTTATGACCGGCTACATATAACAATACTAAGTGCACCACAGTTGGTCATACACTCAAGCCTACCAATTTTAACTCGTGTATTTGTCTAACATTTTTTATGTTCCTCAGATATGTCTCTTCACTGACGTTGCTTGCTAATACTGCTCCTCATGGAGAGGCTAGAAGGTCTGTAAAGAATAGTACGAATAGTTAACAAAATACTCGGAGAATGTTAGAGAGTAGTTTAAGCTTGTCCCAGGCAGAAACAGACACTACCTGTTGCATCCACACAGTACCCTACCTAACGGCTCGATAATACTTGAAACTTTAATTTTTTGAGGGGTAGACCGGTAAGCCAGCGGAAGGCCTCGGTCAGATGACCAAAAGCTACAATGGCGGGTCATCATATGACTTAGACCCGCATCATGAAACACTTGTCCTGTCTACAAATCTTACCTACCTACCTAACTTTTGACTACCGCCCACAGGATGGGTATGGGGTGCATAATAAAGATATTAAACTAAACTACCTAACGGCTCGATAGGGTTTTGTCGTCCTTGACAGACCCCTCACGCAAGATACTTTCACTCGTTTAAATTTTTTTACATCTTGGTTGATAGTCAAGGTGCCAAAAAAAACTACAGTAACAAAATATTATCTGCTAGGAGGAAACATCGTGGCAATTGACACCAATGTATATTAATTAGATGATAGGGAACCACATTTTCTCGTGAAAATAAGTGACTTCCAGCGGTGCCCACTTCCAATAAAAATACACCCTCGAGCCAGCTCTCGGTGTAGCATATGTTCGCTTTGAGGTCAGCTGCTTAAAGTAACTCCTACGTTGAAAGTCTTGCTCAAGGCTTCACTTCTCTAATGTGCATAGAAAACATTGGACACAAGAAACAAACACCAAGTTTACCATCTATCCAGTATGTCGCAACAATAGTGGATGCCATAATACTGGCACCATATACTGTCATATATGCCTCAATGTCAGAGGAGAAATATTTATTCATTAACGATACTTCATTCATCCGTCAGCTTAAACTGCACTTCTAACGAAGGCTGCTACCAAAAATTAGCAATCAGAGTTTGTCCCGGTTTAGCGGGCAACAGACCCAGGAAGCCCCGGTAGGTGACAACACACATGGGAGGCAACACTTGTCACCTGGACAACACACATGGGAGGCAACACCGCTTATACAGCCTTCTCACTTATTATTTGTGGATCTAATGGATATAAAATATATTGAAAATGCTAGAGAACACTGACAAAGCCTTATAAATACTATGCAGTTTGTGATTGTAATCTGTACACAAGAAAAATTAAGTAATGATGTTCATAGCCTTCACAGTTGCACAATATATTAGACTTGCATAGGTCTCAACACCTTAACAATGACGCCCGTACAAACAGTGCAACAACAAATATACATCACGCTCCAATACCATCACTCTACAGACCACTACACATCTAGGAAAAACCAGGTACACTTCAGTTACACTCTTCCATTACTGTATTTCTACAAACCCCACTACAAATCCAGGAACTACTAACTACGCTTGTCTTCAACCATCATTCCTCTACCAGCTAATAAACATCTATGAAGTACATTTCAGTTACAGTCTTCAACTACTATCCCTTTATAGGTCACACTATATCCAAGTACCACTAACTACAGCGTCAGAGGAACTACAGTGGAATGCTAACGTATTAGGGAATAAGTTTGAAAAACCTAAGACTTATGTAAATGGCAAAGGCTATAAATTTGTCTGTTTAGAAAAAAAAAGATAGCTGCTGCTGTCCTACCTTGAAGTGGCTATTCAATGTTTTAAACGCAGATAAAACTATAGAATGAAATGAACATGCAAAGATCTAGAATAATCATGTCTTATGGGAACTTTCAAAGAAAGAAAAATCGTGCTGATGGCGAGATTTTTTAAAGCACTTGTTTTCTCACGACTAGAATATTTTCAGTGTTCTTAGCCCCTTTCAAGGCAGGAGAAATGCAAGAGCTGGACAATGTACAGAGGTCGTTTACTGTCAGCATAGAAGCAATATAACATCTAAAATACTGGAACGACTCAAAGCATATGGAATGTACTCTCTGGGGTGAAAGAGATTTTGAAGTACTTTTAATAATAAAGGATGTACATGTTACGCATATATTCATGACGAAAGTGACCATTATCCAACACTTTTCGATTGAAATCTGGCTAAGCGACCACTTTCCTTGACACTAGTATTCTACCCTCAAAATTCGGGATCTGAAAAGCAACAAGCGGCTTAAACTTCACCCATCTTCTAACCTTCAGTTAAAAAGAGACGTGGATAAGTAGTTTTTAACTTATATATTCTAAATTACTTTTACAATAATGTATAATAAAAACAACTGATTACAGATCCCTCCTCTTAAGACAGAGAAGTAATTGAATTATCCGTTGGTAGAAAAAGATAGATGATACAAACTTGCCGTACATAAATGTAAACCTTCACAGCACTTACCATCAGTCGTATAATTCAGTGAAAAAAAAAAATATCTTAATTTCACGAGGAAGAGTCGAATTGAAAAAAAGGAAAGGAAATCAGACTCTCTGGCGAGAAACTAAGATTGTTTACTAATCGTCTACTGACAGATACACACCAATGAGCCCTATGTGCTGAATAAGATTCATAGTGCGAGACGAACTAAAAGCAAAGCCGCCCTACATACCAAGCCATTCGAAGTAGATAAGCTCTTCCTCCATCACGCACTTCTTGGTGGCCAAGGTTTCTCACAAACTGCGTACTGCCGACAATCGTCAGGGAAGGATATGGTGCACAACAAGCTCTGTATAGAATTTTATCTTCAATGTAAAAGCCCTATATAAAGCGAAACGTTGTCCCAGTAATAGAGCTTGTTCTCTAACGCATGCCTTTTCTTCATTCACACACACACATTGACTAAAAAAAAAAAAAAAGAGCACCAACCTGATGTGGACATATACTGTACTGTACATCCTGTGAAATTCTTCGTGAGGCTAAGAGAAAATCCGCCCTTTTGTGTGTTTCTAATATATACGTGACTAACAATGAAGGTATAATGTTTGTCAGGAAACAGGACAAGTGTTTCCTGACGACCCACAGCTGGAGCTTTTGCTCATCTGACAGAGGCCTTCAGCTGGCTTATCGGTCCACTCCTTTAAAAACTATGGTTAATATTATAACCATTTATTGTCAGATATATATTTATTTATATTAACAATCCATGCCATCAACTTTATGTTATGCTATATAAAGCTTAACCTAAAGATAGCGCCACTAATATTACCATATTTAAATAAAAAATGAGCATAGACTTGTGTCCTTATAGAATGCTTTTTCAGATGTGATGAAAAGAATGTTTTTGATCAGATTTATTTCGCAAACAGATCACCATCCTCGATCAGAAAGAAGTCAATGGATTTAAAAAAAAAAAGAGCATACATCATTGCACAGTACCCTATTAACAAAACACAATAGTTGAGTGTCATAGAAAATTTAATTAAAAGGAATTGAGCCTTGACAAAGCTCATGGCTAACAAACAAATAGTCAGGAACTAACTGTCATGAGTGAAGAACCCAGATATAAGGAGAAATTTGTTAGCATGTTTCGAGATTTACACTTATTAGTAGATTTGATTATTCTTATAAAGCAAGTATTCTACGTGAAATGGTACGATCTGGGCACCCGCACTATTTAGCATCCTACTGCATTATGTAAACTTAAGGGGCACCTAAGTTCCCCTGTCTTCTAATAACATGTTTATTTCCCCCCTATAATCTACCTTGTCCATAATTACTATCGCATTTGCTTTATCCGTTTCGTAAGGTGAAGTCCAGGATCTTTCCTTAATTCATGGTATAACTTAACAAATATTTGATGACAATTGTCAGTCCTAAAGCCAAACTTCAACCGCTATTTATCTTGAAAATATACAATTAAAAATTAACAACCCGGCACATGACTAGCGCATTCTTATCTGCCCTGACAGCGTCAATAGAAAGCAAGGGCAGGAGAGATTGGCGATACGGCACTCGTGATAACCCCGTAAGGCTGTTAACTTTCTTAAGTCGCAAATTCAACTTTATATGCGACACAGAAAGCTTCTACTTCGTGCAACAACGCAAGACACGCATTATTTTTTTAAAGTTCCATGCTCGTACACAGTGTACTTGCTCAATCAAGTCATTGATTATGCATCCTCTCCTCAACTACTTTCCCATAGGATTGACTGGAAATGGATAAAAACCATTAGAATACAGGTTATGCGAGAAAAAAAAATTAACAGCATCCCTCTTGGGATAGACTAAGATTACGACTTAACCCACGAAATCGTAATGACACGTCGCTTACGCGACGGTCTGGAGTTCTGAGACTCTCTGACCGCGGGTTCGAACCCCACCCCTGGTATGGTTTATTACGACTTAACGTTTTGGATCCATATAAATAAAAAACATTCGTAATAATTGTTCCGAAGTTATACTACAATTTTATGCAATATTGACTAGCTTCTTTAACAATAAGTTTACGATGAGAATGAAATAAATGGGTATGAGCAAGACCTGTAACAAGTGGCAGTAAGCCGGCGTACAATGCTCCTCTATTCTCTCGTTGCTCTACAAGCCACTGTTATCACTTTATAACTTAGGTACCATTCACGTTAATACATCAAAGAATGTGCACCACTTCATGAGGTACTTTCTCTCTCTCAGGTATCTTAGGTTACACTCAGCTTAGTAAATATCTACATTAATGTTGTGACTGGAATACCAATGTGGCAACACATCATGCTTTCGCTTTTCGATGAAGCTTGGGCTTTGGTTCCGATGCAACATTTATCTCCTTCCCAGTGCGACGTTTACCTTCCTGGTACACCGCTTACCTCCCTCCCGGTTCATAAGAGCTTCCCTAAAAGTGTAATATTTTCGTTGTGCTAGAGTTACCTCCCTCCACTCTTCCCCCGAGGTGGAAAACTCACTTCATTATAATAATTTCTCTGTGCCTCAATTTAACATTCTGCCAACACACACAACTTTCTTTCTCGTATTCTCCATGCTGCTCATGGAAGGGGCCACCTGTCATCCCTTATTCATGGAGTATTCGCTTTCCCGTCCTATGCGAAAATTAGGTCCACTGCCAATGTACGGTCTACTGTAAGGGTTCGACCAACTGGGAACGTTCCGTCTACCGTGAACGTTCTGCTCACCGTGAATGTTGTTGTCTAAGAAACCGCAATTATCTACATAACCTCCACCTCAGCCTCGGTTGTGTCACTTAACCAAAAACACTCTCCCGTCTCCGCTAACAGAGAACATTTTCATTTATGCTCACACTATAAGAAATATTACGCCACTTGACTGCAGAGCCCTAGCTTCACAGTCTTTCGGGGTCACCAAAAGCAGCATCCTTCACTGACTGACTGACTTGACACTAACCTAGCAAACGCTACATAGCCACACTCGGTAACCCTGAAATTCAAACAAACGTTGACTTGGGGAGATGGACTACTTTGTTATATTATTGGAAGAGCGTTAAACTCTTTCAGGGTGAATTTGAGGTAATCACGTTTGATCCGAGGAAGGTAAGGGTAGATCCAGTTCTCTGAATCAAGAGTCCCTCACCATCATCAAGGCACATTTCACCCCCCTTTCCACCATAAGAGAATCTGTTTAAGAGGGGTGACTCGCCTTGTTAGAGAGGAGTGAAAGACGACGAATGGTTTTTGGGATCTGACGAGCTGTTGGGAAGTACAATGCCTGCACTTTAAAGGAGGGGTTTTGGATATTGGCAGTTTGGAGGGACTTCTAAACTGTCGTATCTGAGCTCCTCTGCAATGTCAGTGATTATTTATGAGTGATGGTGAAAGTATTTTTCTTTCTTTTTTGGTTTTTCTTTTGTTTTTTTCTTTTCGGGTCACCCTGCCTCGGTGGGAAACAGCCGATGTGTTTATATTATATATATATATATATATATATATATATATATATATATATATATATATATATATATATATATATATATATATATATATATATATATATATATATATATATATATATATATAATCTCCAGCAACGATAAAGAAGAAATGCTAAATTTAAATTTTATATTCTAAAGTACCAATATGATCATCTGGGTCATGAGCTCTAGAAGACAAAAGTTCTTTCTGCTAATGACTTCTTCCCAACAGCCAAAGGTTCAATCAGTTTAATAGTGTCAGAAGCAATTCGCAGAAATATTCCCGAGTCCGGTGTAAAAGGTTCAAGCGTATCAGCAAGCTACTTGGGTGCAATAATCTTAATAGTTTTAAATGTTAATAGATAGATTTTAAAATAGATACTTGTCATTTTAAGGAACCACAACAGCTTATACATGTAGGCATTGGTGAGAACCCCAGTTGAGAGCGAAAATGCCAGTCTAGCTGCAGAATTCAAAACAGACCAAGGGGAAACAAACTCGTGGGTGAAGATCATAATAACTTTGTTTATCAAGAGATTACGAACATGAAAATTGCAAGGTTTAACAATTTCGTTGGTGTGTTCAACAAATGGTAAGTATGTAGGCAGACACCCGATCCCTCACTGATCCCAGACCGCAAACTCACAGCACCACAATCAAAGGCAAATCAAAAGTTACTTCTCTCTTAGAGCAGTAGTCCCCAACCATTTAAGTATAAAAGGGCCAATCTGAAAAGCCAAATTTAAAGGAGGGCCGCATTTTGTATTTTTTTTCTATTTTTTTTATAAATAATAATAATATTTTGTAATTGTTGATACCGTGCAGTGTGGAACCCACGTAAAAGTGAATTCATAATTTCATGCGAGGGGCACATCCATTTCCTAGAAGGGGCACATCCATTTCTTAGAAGGGCCACATGCGGCCCTCGGGCCGCTGGTTGGGGACCCCTGCTCTAAAGGATTTGGAGATACTGATATCTTTGTTAAAATACATTTTCCTTGACTATATTTTACCCAGTAAAGTACGGCCTTTCATTTTCATTACCCCAGGCACTGCATGAAGGTTTAGTGCTCCCATGATTATAATAATCAACTCAGACCTAAGGCCAAGCTTCCTTGTTGCCCTCAGATGCTCGGAAAATTACACTAAAAACCTCTCCTCCAATTAAATAAAATTCCACTGCAGGGACAGCACGACAAGACGATACCTCGGAAGAGCAGTGAAGTGAATAAATCAGACGGATGACGTACTTCCCAGGGATACGAGCGATCCCGGTGGCGCTATTGCGTCTGCTGCTGGTGGTAGTCCTTCGGGAATCTGGAGACTACTACTATGATGCCTCCTCCAAGCTCCTCAACCAGTACGACTTTATCATCGGTAAGTCAACTGGATGCTTCATACCCACAATGTGATGCTTTTGATCTCTCGTTGTCATTATAATTACTTGTGTACGCTGTCCTTTCAGTTTATAAGTCTGTCTATCCATTTCGGATAACTTTTATATCTTATTTCTCTATAGGGATGCATATTCTTTGGACAGCAAGCACGGTATTAAGGAAACTCATATTGGTAGCTCGAGTCGTTGCCCCAGTCGTGCCTGACCTCTTAATTTTATCAATTAGCCTCATCAGTCTTCTTTGTCATTATCTTAAACCTTCTTATTATTCTTCGTTTATTAGACGTGTCGCAGCCTGTACAATATTTATACAAGTGTAATCGTGCAGTTAAATTAATTCTAAATAATAAAATAATTACAATAAATTAAATCCCTAATTAGTGACTCAAAACACTTAGTAGTAATCTAATTTATTTATATGATAATTTGATATAAAAGTAACTTGCAGAATAATAATGACTGTTTTAGCCATCGTTATGACAGTGTAGACTCAAGTCTTCCTCGTCTCTTATCACTGCTCTTGGGTAGCCTTAACTAAATCTTGATCATTGTTGGCTGATGTAGGGCAGACTGAACCAAATCTTCCTGGGCTATGTTAATGAATCGCTTGGGCTCGAACCTAGGTTAGTAAGGTAGCATTCCTTGTTAACGCCAATTTTTACCATTTTCTCTCTCTCTCTCTCTCTCTCTCGCTATCCGTCGCCTGCACAGTGGGAGGAGGATCGGCAGGAAGCGTCCTGGCGGCAAGATTATCCGAGATTCCACAGTGGAGGGTACTTCTGCTGGAGGCTGGAGGTCCCCCTCCTCCAGAGAGCTACGTTCCGGGTTTCAACCAGCTCCTCCTCCAGGGCGACGCAGACTGGAACTACTTCACTACTCGACAGAAGAACTCCTTCAATGGCTTCACAGATAATGTAGGTGTTAGTTAATGTGAGGGCTGGAGAGGAAAAGAGAGGGGGTACGAGAGAGGAGGAGTCCATGGAGGAGAGCGAAAGGCTGAAGAGAAAAAAAAAAAAAAAAGACAAATGCCAATATAGACTGACTCCATACAAGGCTTTAATTGTAGACAAGCTAGAATTATTCCATGCAAGTCAATATAAATTATGAGAAGAGGTAAAAACTATAATGAACCATCAAGGCCTCAGTACTGAGCAAGTACTTTCTTGCAGGGAATGGCATAAGACAAACATGTATATGGATATGAAGACAAAATATGTTTTTATTGGGACAGCATTTCGCTTAGGATAAAGCTTGATTAAGTCATGAGCGAAACGCTGTCACAATAAAAATGCGTCCTGCACATTCTCTTCATACCCGTACGTACTCTTGATTTGTGAGCTATGAAGCTCAGGCGAGGAGTTGCACACCTTGCAGACACAACTGTATGATGGGTGCGCGCGCGTGTGTGTGTGTGTGTGTGTGTGTGTGTGTGAGAGAGAGAGAGAGAGAGAGAGAGAGAGAGAGAGAGAGAGAGAGAGAGAGAGAGAGAATAAGGGTAACCAGACCCTAGAGTTGAATACACAACGTTAATGACTAGAGTAAATAAAAATGAATATCAGAGTTGATCACCACTTTGCAACATCATAAACTTGGCAAATGTTGAAGACGTAGACGATGCAGCTAAAAGACTCGGGACTCTGTGTGTTCAGCTGTGTAAACAAGCTGGCTCATTCTAGCTCGCCAGATTTTATATACTTCTTATTCCACGTCAGTTGCGAACATTTAACCACCGTTAATATAATCATAAAGCATACCATGACGTGGATATACAGCGAAAGTTGAAAGTGGAAGTGCCACCTGTTCAATTTCCATTCGTGAGACATTCCTTGGCAACATATAGAATTCACAAATCCCAACGCTCTAGGAAGGTTCCAAGACTATCACGGATAATTTAGGTCTAAGTACCTCTAGATTTGCTAAATGTCCAACTGACACTTAGAAGGGTATATACCTACAATAATATTCATATTGTGTAGGAAATAGGGACCATGCTGAGAGAAAATATCTGACGATTAAACAGCCATTAAGAATTGGTTGTCCTAGAAATGATTATATATATGTACGTGATTAATTAACCAGGTGTGGTATAAAAAGTCGGAATATACAACTCTGGCTGGGGTAAACGTACGAAACAGGTAGCAGTCCTGTTGAAGTCAGGGGATAAATGTCCTCTTTTTCTAGTAGAAAATACTGAGTCACTATTCTTGGAAAGTATAACATTTGGAGGAGTAAGCTAAGACTAAAGTCTAACTAGTGAAGGTGAAAGTCTCACACAAGTAAGAGCTATTTACAATTTAATCAAATTCACTTTTACTTCCATAAGGGAGGTGGTCATTCGAAAAAAATAACTATCACGGCGAACATGCTAACATTAAATTGTCAAAGAAACTCTTGCTAAAAAAAAAAAAAATACTCGATTTGGGACTTCGGAGATTCACCGAGCCACTGAAAGGAATTTCTTGAACTGAATGCCGTAAACTTACCAAACGCTTTTATTCCCTCCATACTTACCTGTGGTATAGTTAAGAATTCTCAATTTCTGGAGGGATTCCAACAATTACGAGATCATGGGAAACTGGCTGGGATATTAAACTGGGCCAATAGTATCCAACCACGCCAGACTATGGATGGTGAAAACTTTAAACAGTTAACGCCACCAGACAACAAAGTGCATATATATAATACAAGAAATAATACCAATTCAATATTGCTCTCATCTAAAATAAAAACACTCTCCCACAGCGCATTCCTTATCCACGAGGTCGCGTCATCGGCGGGTCATCAGTCATCAATTCTATGTTCTGGGTGAGAGGGAACAGGAGGGACTTCGACAACTGGGAGGCCATGGGCAACCCTGGCTGGGGATACAAGGACGTTGCTCCCTACTTCAAGAAGTTAGAAGACTTCAGAGGCAAAGTCAACTCGAAAACGGGTAGGTGGGTGGATGATCTACATGGATTATATAGGTGAACTGTTCTTAAGGTTGAGGGTTTGTGAAGGTTTATGTCTTATTCTTGGAGTTAAATTCACAAGGAAGCGCAAAATCTACGATATTTAATCAAGTTTGATATAAAGGAGACGGTAGCTTCAATTCCTTGGATCAAAAGTCCTTAGTCGGTATCAAGGGTCTTGTGATGCAGACAAAGGAGGGGGGAGCGGCAAGTTTCCTCAAACTCGTCGCATGTGTTCACCTGGTGAACTATGTAGTAAAGGAAAGAGTGTCAGGTTAAGTTCCTCTACAGACAGCCATAAAGACTACCTATACTGAGGCTCGCAGGATCCTATACCTAACTCTAATACAATGTCATGTACATTATTCCTGTTCTTTGTGGTACTCTACTTTAAAAAAATGAAACATGCTAACATTAAATTGTGTCAAAGAAACTCTTGCTAAAAAAAATCACCCAGAACAGGATGAATTACAACTAGATATGCTGAAGACAGAATAAAGCAGCTGAAGTTAAATAATGCTTATAAAATTGCTCAGTGTCCAGAATATCTTGCAGCGAAATTTGTCAAGGTTAGAAACCAAAATCAGTATGGTAGTAAGGGAAGTGAATACAATTTTATAGTACCTATAGTAGGTGCTCAGGCCTCAAACACATTTTTATTATACATTAATAAAGAAATTGAAAAGATTACCTGAACATGTCAAAGCCAGTCTTAGCATTAATCAGTTCAGGAAGAGAGCTAAAAGGTTCCTAATAAATGAAGCTACAGAACGGGAGTGATTTCCTATACATAAATTCGTGTACCTATTACTGTAAACTGATTTTCTCTATTTAATGTTCTTGTAAATAACTTTTTTTACTTTAATCCTATCATACCTCTTTTAACTTCAATGATTTTCACGCAGTTGAGTTACTTAGTTTAATTTTTTTAAGGTTATAATCAAGATTAATTTCTGATTCATTTTACAGCTAAGCTTTAAATAACAAGATATTACAAGGACCATAATGGAAATGTGTCAGACTTTTTTAGGGGGTTATCCTACGTAATTTACACAGTACGTATAACTCTAATCACCTTTGTATAATTGTACTTATGTATACCAGTACCTAAATAAACATATATACTATTAAACTGGCGCTTGAGTGCTAGTCGACCATTGTGGGGCGCTTCCTTGGAAACAGTCAAATGGTAAAACATACATCCGAGGAACTCAACTTCCTCAAAATTATCTAGGCACTCGCTGTAATGCGAGAACAGAAATTAGATGTTCACACAGTAAACAATGAATACTGTTTCAAGGCAACACTGACACAAGGAATCGCCGCAAGACATGATAAACATACGATGTGCTTAATTGATAATCTAACTTTCACTACGTAACGTAGATTTGTTAGTAATGCTGGTGGAGTTAGTCCTTTTCAAAGAGAATTTTTTACGAAGATAACTTTTCGCTCCGTGAAGAGTTTTTCCCCCGAGTGTAAAGTTTATCCTAATAAAAAATAAAACTTGTTCCACAACCTGCGTATTGTGTCAGTACGCCATCTGGATTCAACGTTTTAAGTTATATTATAGTTTTTTCCTCGTAGTTTACCTCCCTCGTTAAGAACGATAAGAACTATGTTGAGCTAGGAATATTAACAACTGTTCGTCAACACTGCTAAATGAATTGTTTGCCAGCCTAATGGTGCTAAAGTTAACTTATAACACTGAACTTGACTCTATGATTATTACTGTCATCACTGAAGCCTCTTGACTCACATAATGACTCCTCTAACATGCTTACTGGAGAAGCCAGATATAGATACTAAAAAATTCGGGAAAAGGGAATTAATGTATAATTGTCATGGAGTCCATCACACTTTGGATTACTCCTTCATGTTAAAGTTAATACGTTAGCCAAAAATGTACCCCTGAAGGAAAATGTAGAATATAACTTTGGTGTGTGCCTGACATAAGGCATAATATTAGGAGAGAGGTAAATAATGAAACTGAATATTATAGGAATGCAGTTAGAAGCCTGAGATCTATAACTCACTATTTCATAAACGTAAATAAGTTTGTTTATGGAGCAACTTACAGACTGACTGATGTAGCCAGGCATAGGCTTGGTTACCAGTACTTCTGACAGTTTGGCGGACACACAGATGATCACAAAATATGCAAATATATGGCCAGCCCTATGGTCTTGAACACTGCTTATTGTCCACTTATTGAGGAATATAGCGACAGTATAACCCATGTGATATGTCACGATATTAATGAAAATAAAAATATCACATATTAAGCAAATTTCCTAAATTTGCTTGCAACAGTAGATATAAATCCAGATGTACTTTTGTAAACCCTTTTGAGGCCTAGTTCCTAGGCCTTTAGTGTTTCCATATCTTGCGCTAACGTCCACATGATGGATATGGGGTGCACAAACTAACTGCTTCGGGGGCAAAAAATCTAATTTGCCAGATTAAATAACTGAAACGAAAAATACATTACAAATTTAGACCAAAAAAAATGCTCATTTTATCGATATATGGTTTTGCAATAGTTTATGCTGATTACCAGGGTTCAGCAATGAGTAATCAAACCAAGACAAAAAACATTGAAATCTAAATGAAACCTTTACCCACAGCCTCTATACACGGGTATGATGGACCGATGACGGTGGAGAATAGAGTTTGGAGAACCCCGGCGCTGGAGGCGTTCTTGAAGGCCGGCAAACAAATGGGGTACAATATAGTGGACCCTAGCGACCCAGACCAGATAGGTGAGTAGTCCACTTATCTCACGCCCACGTGACTTCATAATGGGCTAACACGTAAATGTTTTGTTGTATTAGGATGAGATGAATGGAACTACATGTAGTCGGAAACACAAAATAAACGTGGTCTGTATATCTCGACCACCAGCTGAGGTCCTCTTCTTTCTGATGTCGAAGTATACACACATTTATTTTCGTTTACGTCTATGTTTAGGTTCTTACCTCACTGGTAAGTGTTAATTTTTTTTAATATATCATTAAGATGTTTGAATGCAGCTTCTACACGCATCTGTGTTAAAATACACAACAATTGCAGTCTATACTGTAATTATTATTGCTGGCAAGCTGCCGCTTCTATTTCGGTTATCATTATTACTATCATCAACTTAATTACTTTTACGTGCACCATTACTACTACTGCCACTTTCCAGGTTTTTTTGAGGTGGATATCACCGCAAAGAATAGCGTAAGATGGTCCACAGCAGATGCCTACATCAAGCCCTCAGCCTCTAGACCCAACCTACACGTCGTGCTCAACGCACATGTCACTAAGGTGGGTTCATCATCCAAGTGACGTACCGCCGACAATAGTGAAAACAAGACACGTTGAAGAGCAGGCTTTATTGGAACATTTCGCCCTGTGTACATGCTAAAACTCTGCACGCAATGAAAAGTTAATAAAGCTCTAAGAGAAAAACGGTGATAAATTTCTACATAGAGCAAAATTTTGACACAGCGCTACACAATCAATAAATTTTCCAATCAAAGCTTGTTCTGCAGCGTGTGTCTTTTGTTCAGACGAGTTCATCAATATCTGCTGCTGTACAAGCCACTAAACACGACCAATGTGTGTCTTAGATGTCATTTTAAGATGGAAACTGAAAAGACAGATAAGCCGCAGCCATGTTAGGAAGTAGTTTTCAGAACTGCGGCAGATGAAAAGTGGAATGACCTGGATGAGACAGTGGTGGAGAAAAACTCAATACACAGCCTTAAGAGAATATGTCATACAAGATACATGGCAATAACAACACTTCAGTACACATGCTGTGCTTTTTACGCAATCTGTTAAATAAATTGAACTTTAAAAATGAAAAGAACATAAGAATGGAGGAACACTGCAGAAAGCCTATTGGTCCATACAAGGCAGGTCCTTATCAAAACCACCCCTACCCAAAACTACCCAAGAATTTACTCCCGTACCCACGACACAAATCAAACCAGCCCCTCCCACTTATATATTTGTCCAATCTCTTTTTAAAGCTACCCAAGGTCCTTGCCTCGTAGCCTCGTCGATCACCCTACTCGGAAGACCGTTCCACGCATCCACAACTCTGTTCGAAAACCAGTACTTAAGAATGGAGGAACACTGCAAAAGGCCTACTGGCTTATATTTACCTATGTCCTTTCTAAATCTAAATTTATCCAACTTAAATCCATTATTTCTGGTTCTTACCTGGTTCGACACCCTCAGTACTTTATTAATATCACATTTGTTTATGCCTATCATCCACTTATACACCTCGATGATATCTCCTCTTTAAGATCTAAATGCCAATCTAAATTGAATTAAACATAACAGCGTAATCCTACCTATCTTAGGTCAGTCTAAATTCAGCTAGTATTATTTAAATCAATGAAATATATAAAATTCATGACGTTTCGATAGAATTTTGCAGAGTTATTGTAATACATGCTGCTTATTTGGCAAAATTATTTTGTTTTGTAAGAGGAACTCGCAAGCTCTGGCTAAAGCACAAGCCATATATATACCGGAGGTTAGGTAAGATTTGTCAGGAAGTAGGACAAGTGTTTCCTGACGCGGGTCTTGCATGATGACCCGCCGCTGGAGCTTTCGGTCGTCTGACTGAGGCCTTCTGCTGGCTTAACGGTCCACCCCTTTAAAAATTATGGTTATGATTACAGTTGACTCTTGAACACTGCGGGTCTGAACTGCGCGGGTCCACTTATACGTTGATTTTTTTCAATATATAGGAAAAGAAATTGGAGATTTGCGACCGGAAAAATTAGGAAAAAGTTAGGTATGTCATGAATGCCTAAAATATATGTAGATACTAGTCTTATTTTATCATTTACTACTGTAAAATATTCACAAATATATTAAAAAAAAAGTTAAAATTTATCAAAATTAACGCACAAACAATTACAGATCGTAAATGTTCCATTCGCAGTCAAGATAAATACTATAAACAAACGTGAAGATGCAATATATAATTATAATCATAACTAAGCGCTAAACCCACAAGGGTCAAAAATATAATATACCACAGTATAATATATATTATAATAATAATCATAATAATAATTTTATTATTACAGATCGAATATATTGCATTCGCACTCAAGAGAAATGTAAACATACGTAATGATGCGATACTAAATCATATATAAATATGAATTTTTTTCACATTATCTTTTCATTTTTGATGTCTAGTGTTAGTAATACGTTTAATATGTAGTGTTTTGTATCATATAAGACAATAATGATGTAGGTACTAAGAGATAGACGATTTATCTTGTAAACAGACTACTTAAACTTGCGGTATCGATAAACACATTAATGTAAATGTATTTTCTCTTCCTTATGATTTTCTTAATAACATTTTCTTTTCTCTAGCTTACTTTATTGTAAGAATACAGCATACAATACATATAACATACAAAATATGTGTTAATCGACTGTTTATGTTATCGGTAAGGCTTCTGGTCAACAGTAGGCCATTTTAATAGTTAAGGTTTTGAGGAGTCCAAAGTTATACCTGGATTTTCGACTGCGCAGGAAGTCGGCACCCCTAACTTGTCGGTTTTCAAAACCATTTATCAGAACACCCCTAACCCCTGTTCAAGGGTAAACTGTATAACCATTTTTTTATATACTGTATACTAGTTTTAAAAAGTATCCTGGATGGTGGGGTCTAGGTGGAGTGCTGCCTTCATGACCCTCTTATACCTGATAGACCTTAAAATTAATATAATCTAACGTGTCATTAACGTTCTTGACACTTCAGCAAATCAGATATACATTATCAGTACGATATATAGCTACAATATTATTATATAACGAGAGGTGACAAGAACTCCAAATGAATGAGGCCTGGTCACAGACCGGGCCGCAGGGGCGTTGACCCCTGGAATTCTCTCCAGGTAAACTCCAGGTAGTATACTACGAGGACCAATGGTGCCTGACCGGTTACCAGATAGAACAGGAAGAAAAATATACAAGGACGCTCAGTTAAAATGTTATCAATGCTTTTTCATCTCCCAAGGTTACTATTTAACTAACAAGCGTATTACTATATACATATAAGGGTAGATAAATGTATATTAAAACGTATGTTTCAGTGGTTTGGTAGCCGAGTCGAAGGATTAATGATATAAATTCTTTAGAACTCATGTATTCAAGGTCCCATTACTGAATGAATTTAGGGCAATTAATAATGTAATTAGTATCGTAAAGGACAGTAATTTATAGACGGTATGTCTATATGCGTTCATGCACCATATATATATATATATATCCATATGGTATATAAATATTTGTGTTGGTGGTGCTGTCAACTCACGCAAATACTGACTGGAAAACAGTATTACACAACAGCTAACTCTGTATCACACACGGGTTGTCTATGAAGGGGCGTTTATCAAGCTGGTGCCACTAATGTTGTTGGTGTCATCCTCACGCACATGTTCTAGTAGAATTTCCTTGGTGCTGTTCCTATATTTCTAAGTAGGGTGGGAAATATATGCTTAACAGAGGGTTCATAACTACAGCACCCTAGTGACTGCTTAATCATAAATACTCAGTACCAGTTTGTCAAAACCAATTTGACAAAACCAAAGTCAAAAGACATTTCCTCATTTCCCGAAGAACCAAACCACATTTTTCATTAGTGATACTTAATTCCTAGTATCTTTTTCAGATACTGTTTGATGACTACAAGAGAGCAATTGGAGTCCGCTTTGAACACAGGAGAAAGGTACACCAACTTTATTGTGCAGTGATAATATTTTGACTTAATATAAAGTTTCTCAGGGTCATGTATACTTTATGCATAATAATGTATCTGCAAAGGTGAAACCCCTTGATCTTGTATTCAAATTTTTATATTAGATTTTTATTAAAGACGGAAATTACAATGTAAATACGATATTTTGAGTTTAAATATATTTATATCTTTTCTTTAATTAGGAAAGGCCCTATAAACTATATGCCTATTTTTCTAACGAGAGTTTTAAAAGAAATTTAAATACTACTAAATATCACAGTTTGGTTAGGATCAGCATATTCCTATATATATATATATATATATATATATATAAAATCATTAATCTGCTGTTATAAGTCACAATATAAGACAGGACAGAGATAAGAAAATTATATTAACGTAGTGTGAGAAAGCGCCTTCGATAGCGTTCATGAAAACCTAATCTGGAAACTACAAAAAAGTGGAATACTATAAGAATCTGCTAAGATGGATGAGATTTTTTGCACGAAAATAAATAGGGACAGTGTTAACAGGAAAAAATGTCTTTAAAGAAACTTGGCCATAGAGGTCTCATAAGAATCAAGTTTCCCAAATTGTTAATTATATTGACGATTTAGTAGAAATAACCATATATATGAATATATTTGTGAATGATGGAAAACTAATCAAAATAAGGCAAATGTAATGTCCATAGATTCGGAGAAGAAAACTTGTATAGTCTGAGGAAGTTGGACGATGTATGAATTAATTTATTGTTAATGGCGTCATGTAATGCAAATTGGAAAAAAGATAAAACAGACCTGACCAGAATATAAATTACGAGATTTAAAACAAGAGTAAAAGTGTTCTGAGAGTTACCATACATAAAATATCCCCAGAGCTTTCAAATATATGGATGGTGACACGCTAAAAAAATACTATTCTCACCGTACCTTGGAACAAAAGCGGAATATGCTGCTGTAGTACGTGTCCACACCTAAAAAAAAAAAAAAGCTAAAAATAAACTCGTTAAAATGGGAAAGTCCAAAAATAGTTCACAACGCTAAAAAAAATAGTTTGAAAGCACTGAGAATACTTTCGGTGGTACATAGAAAAATGACGACAACAATACCACGAAACGATTCAATGAAATAAAGAGAAATAATACTTTTAGGATCACCAACAAGAAAAATAAACTGACGTTGAAACTAAGTGTCCCGAAAGCACATTAGAAAGTAGGCTTTCACAGGGTGGTAGACTGCTGAAATGGAATCCATTATGCGAGTAGCTCTGTTCTTGTAATTACTAACAGGTAATCTCATACACGCCTACCCACACTATTCGCCCCTTTTCAAGCACACCCATGTATCTCTTCTTGTCCCTTTCTCTGCCCACAGCTGAAGTCGGTGTACGCTCGTAGGGAGGTGTTACTGTCTGCTGGGGCCATCGGTTCACCCCAGATACTGATGTTGTCAGGGGTGGGACCTGCTGATCACCTTTACCAACACGGTGTATGTATCAATGTTTGTGCACGACAGTGTGTAGTCTCATTATTTGTTCATGACTACCTTCGAATTTCGAACTTTTCAGTGAGAGGGTGTGAAAGTTGCACTTCAGTGTGGTGGTTCATTGTTATACTACTACACTAAATAACTATTGCACTTCAGATTTTGTCTTCACATATGGCCTAAATTCGTTCACCTAGCAAAGGCCACGAAAAATTTTGACCCTTGATATTGGAAACCCACGTTATTCTAAGAAAATTACTCATTTCCAATTTTTACTTAGTATGGGCACGCTATTACCCGGAGCATCCTATACTACAGACACCTAAAATCAAAAGGTTTCCCAAATGTAGCATATGAAAGGAGTATCATCAAAACCACGTAGTCACGGGCCATGTAAAAACTTGTCTTCCGAATGTTTACAGTTTACCTCCATACGAGAAGGATAAAGTTCACCATTTTCTCTTGGCCAGATCCCTGTATTGGTGAACGTTCCAGGGGTGGGCCATAATCTGAACGACCACCCTTACCTCACCGGCCTCGCCTGGACCACCAAGAACGGATCATCATACAACATCCTGGACATCGTCAACCCCTTAATCTTACAGAACTACATCCACAGAAGGGACGGTGAGTGAAGCTTAATTTACACGAGAGAAATTTACACGAGAGAGAAATCACGGAAATGCAAGTTACTGACTGGCATGTGAGTGTACTGAGTGAGGTGTTAGCGCGAATTGGTACTCATCCGGGCCTCACCTATTAAATTAAAAATTGGCCAGTATTTTTGTCCTTGCCCTCTTGGATTATCATACCACTTACTCATACACATCATTCCACGTGTTTGCCATCATAGCTGGACTATCCCTATGATTCAACAGTGAAATAAGCTTGCAAGAATGCCAATTTGCCCTTCTGTCTTACATTTTAAATCTGTTCCTGTGTGCTCTATTAAATTATTTGAATATCTTGTAGCTCGTTATGACTCCCCTTGTTTTTCTTCCTTCCAAGGTTGTCAGGTTTAATTCCTTGAGATTCTCCTCATAGTTCTAACCCTCTCAGTTCTAAAACCAGCCTAGTTGCATATCTCTTCACATTCGGTAGCTTCGGAATATGTTTTCTCTCCTGTGAACTCAAAGGTGACGTTATTCGAGCGCCTTACTGAACAAAAGGTACATTCACTTGAACACGAGTGAAGTGAATGAGCACATTTAAATGAACACAGGTGACTCCAAGGACCCCAATGGAAATAAGTCACTGACTTTTTTGGGTTATCCTAGGTTCTCTACACATATGCTGCTATGTATGATAATCTATGTAACTGTATTTGTGTATACCTGAATAAACTTACTAGAATGACACGTACAAAACCGGTGACCTACATATATAAGTGTCCCGTTCCTATACTGGTACACAGGCTCTTACTCCCTCTCCTACATACCCTTCTACTCCCTCTCCGTCTCTTATTCCCTTACACACACACACACACACACTATACACGCCCCGATGGCATGGTGGCTAGCGCTCTTGCTTCACGCACGGAGGGCCCGGGTTCAATTCCCGGCGGGGCCGAAACATTTCGAAGTGTTTCGTTACACACACACATACATACAACAGGCCTAGTGTCTAATCGACATGTGCCTAGGACAAAATGGTAACAAAATGGTAACTAACACACACATTTCTTCTCCCTGCTACTTCTTTACACACCTCCCCAACACTTCTACACCCCTCCCTTTTCAACCTCCCTCTTCACTCCTTGACCTAGACCTTTCCAATACCTCCCATACCCACACCTTTCCTACCTGGTGAAGTGTTCCGGGATCATCGCCTCCGCGGCTCGCTCCCCTCAACCCATCCTCTTAGCAACTATGTCACTTTACATACGGTTTGCAGCACATTTCAAGGTTAGGTTAGAAAACTTTTAAATACAAAAGAAAAGTAGATAAAGTCTACCGCGCAAACAGAAAACGGGTACCCACTGCACAATGCGAAAACAAAACCAAAAGTCATATTTCAACTGTTCAAGGCGCCGTCAACAGCCACCCATTTGACTGTTTTTACGGCAGTGCCAAAGTATTATTATTATATTCACGGAGAAGCGTTACACAAGGAGTCATGAAGCTCCTGGGGAAAGGAGAGGGTAGCTCCAATTCTTTTTATTACTGCATTCGATATCTATTAACTCAGCAAGTTCTGGGTCATATTTGCATTATATTGCGGTTCTCGCCGTAGTAAGATATATTCCACTTCCGTGATGGCGCTGTCGGTGGAGACAAGATGCATGAGCATGTCTAACATTTTCTGCCCCTGTTCATCAAGCAATTAAACACGTACAAGGGGGTTGGTAAATTTTGAGTGATATCCTGCAACAAGGGGCCAAATGAACCCTAACAGAAATAAGCCACGCTGACTGGCTTTTCTTGGATTATCCTGGGTTACTAGTCTTCTGGGGTTAATGTTAATTAAGCCATCATTGTCTTCTATTTCGTCTTTAGATTACGAAACCGTCCGTCTAGTATTTTTCAAGTGTAAATTATGATACAACTTCCTCGTCTGCGCTCCAGGAGTATTGTTTAAGAGATTTCTCGCGTTCCCAATAATTTAAGCGTGACAATAGCTGCGGGAGTGAAAGGTGTCTGAACATTCTCCACATCTGACATTTCGTCAGCTGTAAGGCTGTTATTGTACAGTAATATTCTAACCTAGAGAAAAGAAGTGCCTTAAAACTTATCATCGGATTTGTATATCTTGTTTGTATATCTTTGCTGTCCAGTATGTTTTTTTTTTTTTATAGTTCTTAAGGCACTAAACTTTATTTATGCAGTTCTAGCCTATCATAGTTCTTTAAGTTCGATCTTTTTTGCAGTTCTAACCCATTATTTCTTGCAGTTGAAATAATATTGTGATCTTTGAACTTAAGTTCCCCAGGGCCCCGTACACTTCTCTTCCGCTCTACTGTGTAGTGATTGCGTGGTGCGCTCTTCCATAGCTGAAGAGCTGAAATTTCTGTATGATGAGCATAATACTTTATTTTTTACACCTCACCTTGCAGGATGAGAACTGTTACCTAGCCTCAGTTCATTTCAAAGCTAGCCCTATCCAAGGTATACTACCACCCCCTAAGATACCATTCACAACAGTCTGCTAACACCTCAATACATATTTACTTCTAGGTGAACAGAGGCAGCAAGAATAAAAATATGCTCAAATGTCTTACCCAGCCCAGGAAATCTAACCCGGCTCCTATCGGTTGTGAGCCAAATGCACTACTGAGTAATAGGACAGGTTTTTGTTTAACATGACAAGACTTGATAAGTATTAGTTTGGTAGTTTGCTGTGTCATTGAAGGATGTCACTGTCATTCAGTCTTTAGTATCATCTTCGAACGATGATGACAGTGCCATGATTATATTGCTTGTGTGTGATACGGGAATAAATGAGTGCCAGAGCGAGCGCCACTGCATGAAGTACAAAAAAAATATCAAAATTGCCCTTGACTTCGCTTTGTCGACAATTACTCTTTTGATCCGATTTGGTAGAAGTTCAGAGTCATTCCCACTTTTTTCAGGGACTTATTTTACATGTATTTGAGTTACAATGTGCTTACGCTGATAGTTCTGATGTTAAGTAAAGGAAATACAGCGTCTCAAGAATAGGAGGGATAGGGAGGGGGTAACCAGGTTTGATCAAAGAGAAAGGCAGTTCCATTTCATAGGATTAAGAACCCTTCACCAGCCTCAACGTCATTGAAGGGTTTCTAATCCTGTGAAGAGATGACCACGTGGAAGACCATGAAACCACAAGCAAACACCCAGGGAACAATGTGACTACCTGTAAGATCATGAGAGACCACAAGCAAACACCCAGGGAACAATGTGACTACCTGTAAGACCATGAGAGACCACAAGCAAACACCCAGGGAACAATGTGACTACCTGTAAGACCATGAGAGACCACAAGCAAACACCCAGGGAACAATGTGACTACCTTTAAGATCATGAGAGACCACGAGCAAGCGCACAGGGAAGAATATTTTAGTCTTAAAAAATGAGTAAGTCGGGTGGATAGTTGCAGTTATGAAGCCATGTTAACGAAAATATTACATGATGTATTTTCTGATAAACCGAGTAATTGGTTGAATCAAATGACCTCCGTTTGACTTGAAAAAAAAACTACCTTTAGGAGGTAGAGAACGCACAAGTTATGGCAGAGTTTACTACTGTAACCAAAGAGAAGTAATTATGAATAATCACACACACAAGAGACTAAGATCAGGAAAATACAAAAGGTAATATAACTGTGCGAGTAGAAAGAATAGTGAAGGGAGATGTGGCTTCTTTGTTTAGAGGAAAAAGAGTGTTAAGGCAAGGAGTGGCAGAGGAAGTAGTGGTGAAGAAGCGAGGAATGCGAGGGGAGATGAGGCTATGGGGAAGGAGAGAGAGGAATGAGAGGGGTGATGAGGCTATGGGGAAGGAGAGAGGAATGAGAGTGGTAATGAGGCTATGGGGAAGGAGAGAGGAATGAGAGTGGTAATGAGGCTATGGGGAAGGAGAGAGGAATGAGAGTGGTAATGAGGCTATGGGGAAGGAGAGAGGAATGAGAGTGGTAATGAGGCTATGGGGAAGGAGAGAGGAATGAGAGTGGTAATGAGGCTATGGGGAAGGAGAGAGGAATGAGAGTGGTAATGAGGCTATGGGGAAGGAGAGAGGAATGAGAGTGGTAATGAGGCTATGGGGAAGGAGAGAGGAATGAAAGGGGTGATGAGGCTATGAGGAAGGAGAGAGGAATGAGAGTGGTAATGAGGCTATGGGGAAGGAGAGAGGAATGAGAGGTGTGATGAGGCTATGAGGAAGGAGAGAGGAATGAGGTTGAACAAGTAATGAAGCTATGGATGAGTGGGAAGGGCTGGAACCGGTTACCCGGAGATGGTAGCCACTCTTACGGGTAGCTTTACATAGCTGGAAAATTGCCTTTCACTTTCTAAGTGGCATTGGGGGTCACTGCGTGTGCGCACGCCTACGCGCAAGTGTACACGTACGCACATTACGTGCAAGTGTACACACACGCAAAGAAGGAAACTGGGACATGCATATTTCGTGTACATGTGTGTGTGGGGGGGAGGGTCTTGATTTTTATCCAAATTTTGTATATTTAATGACTTCATGAAGTAAAATTCACCTTGAAATTAATCGTGAATAAATTATTTTTTCAGGTTGCAGTACTAGTTTTCAAATAATTATATATATAATATATATATATATATATATATATATATATATATATATATATATATATATATATATATATCTGTGTGTGTGTGTGTGTGTGTGTGTGTGTACTCACCTAATTGTGGTTGCAGTGTGTGTGTGTGTGTGTGTGTGTTTTTCAAGGAAGGGGCTAAGTTTAAACCCGAAGCTAAACATGGACTAGACTTGCACTCGACCACTCTGCTGTGTCTGCTAAAATATATTTAATAACCCTATTCCAGGTGATATCCGCAGGTGTCTTTCAGTTTCGGCAACTTCACCTATTTTGAATGTCAAAGTTTCATCACTAACGGTTAACGCGATAGCTCAGGATGACCCATATATGATTTTTGTACCTTTTTCACACACAGAGTTGGTGTGATTGTCTCACCAGACAGAGTCGCCTACTGACATCACTTAGAATAGGGTTGTCAAATCTAGTGTACCCAACACAGCACAGTGGTTGAGAGCACGACCATGTTTGAGACTGCTGATGAGCCCACCTTTGCGAGGACATACATAAATAACCTGTGATCGTGCCTAATAGATAAAATTTGCGACTTTGGCGTTGCTATTTAGCAACGCTCTTCTTGCCAAATAAGGCAAGCGAAAAATTGTGTATGCAATAATTTCGCAAAAATCATTGTGAAAAAAAATATATTTGTTTGTTTATTATTAAATTATTGTAAACTTATCTAAAATATATTTAGTTGGATTAGGCTAAATAAAATTGCGCTTGTTATAACAAGATTAGGTAAGTTTTCCAAGGCCTTTTGGTACAAATTATTAATTTTTACATTAACATAAATGAAAAAATATATCCGTAAACGTAGAGAGAAAATTTTAGAAAGGACTTGATTTTATATTTCTTGCTAGTTGACCAGTTTTACTTATTCGTCAAGACATATATATATATATATATATATATATATATATATATATATATATATATATATATATATATATATATATATATATTCAACGTCGGAGAACAGTGCAAAGACAAATATTTTCGGGATAATTGAGACCCTCTTCCTCTTCAGGCGATACAAACTTAATTTAGAAAGAAACGTTTATATATGCAGACTAGTCAGGTACGCAAGAAAAAGGAGCACTGCAGGAGGCCTACCTACCGTCCATAGTAGAGATGCTTATAATTTATCTAAATATTGCACGCCCATTGTTTACGTCCTAAGAAAAAAAATTAAGTGAACATACGTAAGTTTAACTCTAACTATATCAAGTAAAAGAAATTAATCGTTAGTAACAGTAAGTATTTCCAAATCAAGTACCCATTCTCAGTAAGGTATGTACTTTTCTTTATCTTGAACATTCTCGTCAAGTCATTATATTGCATTACTCTGGATGAGACAACCGGGCGTGAAGCAGGTTGACTTTCAAGCATTAGTCATAATACCTTGACTGGAACAATTCACAAATTAGTCAATTTGGAGTGAAAAAGATTACACGACGTTTCGATCCTTCCTGGATCATTATCAAGTAATAAAGTATGGATTTTTTTTAAGACTATCGACCACACTAGTATCTCCAAATTCAATAACTAAACATCAAATTTCAATATCTGAGTTTCAAAATTTAATACCAAAACTCAAATTTCAATACCAGAATCTCAAAATTCTAAACCTAATTTTCAAAATCGATCAAAGCTGCATGTCGCTTGTATACCACCAGTGAATTATACTTTTATCCTCAAATTAAGTATCAAAGTAAATCCCTAGTGTATATACACAGTTACACACCTCTCTCCGTATATAACCCTGTCTAGATTATTTTAGAACCTACTGTCATTCTACTAGACTGACCTCTCTTAATGACGCAGCAGTAGAATAAAATATAGACATACAATTATAAGGTCTGTCGAGGTGAGTTGGGTAATTTACCCCTCTTATTATCCAGCTAACAGAGCAAATAAAGCAAGTATAGGACCTTGGGTAGTTTCAAATTTAGGTTAGATAAATACATGAGTGAGAGGGGTTGGATTTAAGTGGGACTTGCACATGAGTAAATAGAATTATCAAAGCTTATTTCTTGGGTAGCATTGAAAATTGGGTTATGCAAATATTCTATTAGTGGGATGGATTGTGAAAGACCTGCCTAGTATGGGCCAACAGGCCTCCTTTCTTATGTTCTTATATAATGAGAAAACCCCTGTCAGAAGCAGCATGGTATGCCTCAATAAATTTCCTCTCTTCTCAAATACACTGCTGTTCCGAATATATTACCAAACCTTTGCAACTCGCACTGCCTGAGTTCAAACCGGATTATTTTTTTTAAATACCAGTGAGCAAGACAGGTAACTGCGAAGTCATCAAGTCTATTTGTGAATTTAAAAAACTTGAGAAAACATTTCGACACTAGCCGTTCAATCGCCCTAATACGAGTATCACTTCTATGATTAAACTTGTCTGCTTGATCCAGTGAAGAGGCAGGTGGGCAGAGAGGCAAGTTAATAATACAATATATAATAAAATACTCTTTGATATTTGACATTTACTTGTGTCAAGGCCATCTGACACAAACAGTTCGGTATACGTATATCTTCAGATGTAAAAGTCAGATGACATCAAGAAGACAGCCACAGCCTAAACATGCCAGATAAAACATAAAGATTCAGCTAACAAGACAAACACAGGCAAGACCAATAGAGGAAAAGTATAATCACATAACTAAGTCCAGACACAAGACAAAACATAGAAGCAAAAAAGAACAAAAGGGAGACATTAAGTAAACATGAGCAAGACAAACAGAAATACATGACTGACAAAGGCACATTTCATAGTTGTCATATATACAATATAACCAAGGTGTGCCTTGATGTCAACCTCTTTCCTTGATTGCACAGGGCCGCTGACATCGACCATTTCTATTGAGGGCTACGCGTGGCCGCTGTCGGCGGAAGGAGACCCTTACTGGCCCGAAGTGCAGATAGCTATACTTCCCTTCACTGTCGGCAACGACTACGGCCTCATCACATCCCACGTCCTCGGCGTCGATAGAGATGTAAGTTTCCGTTTTTTTTTATTTCCTTTACCATTTTCTTCAAGTTTTCCCTTCTCGTCTTTCCTTGTCATTCGCATAGTGATGTGATCCAGATTCACTTAATTCAAACCTTTCTTATAAATTTTCATGTGTTTAGAATAATTCCCAAGTGATACATATTTACCCCAGCAGGTGAGAGAACGAGGTGGCGGAAAGAACTATTGAGTAGTTGAAGTCAATTCGCAAGTATTATATATTATAATCACAAAACTAAGCGCTAAACCCACAATTGTCATACAGAGTTGGGAAGTAAAACTGTTGATAATCTTTCCCAGAACAAATGAAGCCGTTTGTTCTAGGAAAAATTACTAGTGTAGTATAAATTATAATTTAAAAACAGAGTACTTGAGCAGACTATCCTAATTAACATTATTACATCACTTTAGCTAAGAGTATCAAATGAGTGACTGATACTGAAATGAAAAAGGTGATGTAATTGTCTCGGCGCAAAGCCCCGCAAAAAAAAAAAAAAAAAAAGAATTCTATCAGCTTGACAAAGGCACGCTCTAAGTAGAACCTTTCTCATGCGATGACTTTAAAAAAAACTCACATAAGAGCTAAACTTTTTCAAAATCAAAACTTGGCATGCAGTGTCTTAGCCCACATACCTGTCGCCGTTACGGACTCCACGTAACTCTTCTCCAAGCCAATAAACCTAATCTATTCCTCTCTCCATCCCTCTACTGTTTGCGTCCAGCTTTACTACAAGTACTTCCATAGTCTAAGTGGACGAGAGGGCTTCTCCTTAGGTACCTTCCTCACCAGACCCAAGAGCAGAGGCACCGTCAAACTCAAGTCTGCCAACCCGATGGACGCGCCACTCATAGATACGAACTACTTCGACCACCCGGACGATATAGCAGCCTTCATCAGAGGTCAGTCTTTTGACGAGTGGAAAATCATGGCGGGAGGTATCTCAAGAGGACCCCAATGGAAATAAGTCACTCTGTCTGACTTTTTTTGGGTTATCCTAGGTTCTCTACACATATGCTGCTATGTATGATAATGTATGTAAATGTATTTGTGTATACCTGAATAAACTTACTTACTAAGAGGGTCAGGAAGAATCTCAGGAAAGAGAGATCATAAGAGAATGAAAAGTTTGAGGGAGATTATGGGGGAGAAAAATCATTGAATATCATGGTAGAGGTCAAGGAGGAAGATTATGGGACAGAGATCATTAGTAGAGAGATAATATGAAGAAAGTAATTAAATTGAGATTATGAAGGCTTGATAGAAAAAGTTAATCTCTTTATTAAACGTATTAGCTTTATAAGTTACAATTTACTAATAAAATTATATATAATTTGTGTGTGTGTGTGTGTATGTTAAAATAACCAAATAACAGAAAAGGTAGAAAGTATTCTTATTGTCCAAAACACTGACTGAATTATGGATAAGACCACTGCAAACTGGAAATGGACCCGTTACAAAAATATTTGAAAATATGAAAAATTTAAACTATCACTCAAATAACAACTTCCCGCAGGGATGAAGTTCTGTCTCAAGTTGGGGTCAATGCCGGCATTCAAGTACGACTTAAACGCGGTGTTCCACGACCAGGTGTTGCCGGGGTGCGAACACGAAGTGTTTCATACAGACAAGTACTTGGAGTGCTACGCCAGAAGCCTCACCGGTACCACCTACCACCCCTCAGGAACTTGCAAGATGGGCCCAGCCTCCGACCTCTACAGCGTTGTAGACGAACAGCTCAGGTGAAATTATTATTGTTGTTAAATATAGTCAAGGGAAAGCTATATGCTCATAGTTATCACACAGCACATAGGTAGGGAAGGAGAAGCAATCAGACATCAGATGAAGCAAGAGCTCTTCACCAGCATCCAGGATCCCCTCTTTAGGGCAATTATATATGTCGTGCCGAATAGGTAAAACTGGTCAATTAGCAAGAACTCGTTTAAAATTAAGTCCTTTCTAAAATTTTCTCTTATACATTTAAAGATATATTTTTTTTCATTTATGTTAATATAAAAATGATTTTGTACCAAAAGAACCATAGGAAACTTACCTAACCTTATTATAAGAAGCGCATTTTAATTTAGCCTAATCCAACTAAACATATTTTATACAAGTTTACAATAATTTAATAATAAACACAATGAAATATATTTTTTTCGTTAGATTCAGAATGATTTCTGCGAAATTATTACAAACACAAATTTTCACTTGCCCTATTCGGCAAGAAGTACATTGCTATTTGATCCCAAAATCGCAAGTTTTACTTATTCGGCACGAAAATATATATATATATATATATATATATATATATATATATATATATATATATATATATATATATATATATATTTCAACAAGTCGGCGTCTCCCACCGAGGCAGGGTGACCCAAAAAAAAAGAAAATCCCCAAAAAGAAAATACTTTCATCATCATTCAACACTTTCATCACACTCATACATAATCACTGTTTTTTGCAGAGGAGCTCAGATACGACAGTTTAGA